>JAAAKL020001208.1:0-32484 GCA_010016065.2 Carybdea cf. marsupialis auct. non (Linnaeus, 1758)
TACTACTACTACTACTACTACTACTACTACTACTACTACTACTACTACTACTACTACTATTACTACTACTACTACTAGTGCTACTGCTACTGCTACTGCTACTACTATCATCACTCCAAAAGTAAAATGTAGGCATACGCTGCCTTTTTATTGGTGGCATTATCTTTCCATATAATTCTTATAAAGTGACTGCCTATTTTTTAAGACTAATTCTATGTTTTCTTTTTACCACCTTACACAGAACCCGAAGGACTGGATCCTCCTACAGTCCACGCCTTTCCGACGTCTTTTAATGTATCCTGGAAACCTCCACAGAAAGCTAATGGCATCATACGTTTCTATCAGTTGGAGCTCAATGGTGTAATAAAATATTCCGGGTTAAATTTTAATGTTTTCATTAGTGGGCTTACAGTCTATACAAAATATACCATACGCCTTGCCACCTGTAATAGTGAGGGATGTGTATTCTTAGACCGAGAATTCTACACCGGACAACTTCCACCAGAGGGTGTGTTGCCACCCTCTTTGCGGGTTCTTGGAAGCAAACGTATAGAAGTCAAGTGGCAGATCCCGAGGAAACTGAATGGTGTAATAAATCGATATGAATTACTCTTGGCAGACGGAGTCAACAAGACCTATTTTAGAGTGATCGCCAGTGTAACAGGCAATGTTTTGTCTTTCACTTTGGCAAATCTTACTGCAGGAACTCGGTATTATGTAAAGGTGACAGCCTTTACAAGTGGAGGAGGAACGACAAGTAATGCCACTTCTGCAAGAACGGAGGAAAGCGCTCCTGAAGATATTCCGCCACCAGCCGCCGTTCCAATAAGTCCTTACGAAATTAACGTCACATTGTTGGAACCACTTGCCCCTAATGGTGTCATAATCCGCTTTGTACTGTATCACAACGACAAAGTCGTGTTAGACGGTTTATCGAAGTTTTATCGAGCCAAAAATTTAATGCCGTATTCTCGACATACCTTTCGCACAGGAGCTTCGACCGCTAAAGGTTCTGGTTTAAGCGACGTTGCTGTCGTGTACACTCTTGATGCACCGCCAGTTGGCTCTATATTGCTGTCCGCCAAGGTTTTGAGTACGACGTCCTTCGAAGCCAACTGGACGTCGATACAAACACCGAATGGGCTCATAACATATCAGTTGTTGGTTACTGGGGATTTTTACGTAAATAATGCATCTTCGGGAGCATCTGTCGACTACAGGTCATCTCTGCAAACGAAAATTTTCTTTGAGGGCAGAATAAGTGGTACAACTCGTGCATTTGATGGTTTGCTTCCATACTTCAATTATACAGCTCAAGTAAATGGAAGCAATCGTGCGGGATACATTGCAAGCAATCAAGTACAGATAACTACAACAGGGACAGGTAAAACGTTTTTGTCAGTGAGAGATTTTTTAGAGGGGCTTTGTTATTTTTGTATTCCGTTGATGCTTTTTTGAACTTCTACTATCGTTTTATGTAGCACAAAATATCGAAGCCATTTTGTATTTAAAAAGTTTATTTTGTCCCAATTGTGTATTTGGGGGCGACACAAATTTTTTAGGTATGAGAAGTTTATTTGGCATCCTGTTGTAGTTGTTCAATACAAAGTAGTGATGAACGCAATCTCCCCGATGAATTTTTGAGGAAGAAATGACATACCCAAGTTTTTAAAAATCCGTTACTCAATACAAGGGAGGGTTGCCGCTTCGAGGTATTGAGTTACTTTGAAAGAAGCAAAAACAAAAAGTAATCTGAAAAATAGATGTAATTAAAGACAAAAAATTAAAGATTTCTAAGAAGATGGTGATTGATTAGATTTAAAAGTGTCAAGATCATAAGTAAGAGGAAAGTAGTCTCAAGGCAGAGAGCTCCAGATCTTTGCAGCCCTAGGGAAGAAACTGTAAGAATAGAAATTTCTGTTTCTTTAAGGAATACAAAGAGAGAAGTCATGCAGAAATTCAGTATACCTACTGGATCTTGACCTGATGAGGGAAGAGGGGCCAACTCAGCCAACTCAGAAGAACAATTTGAAATAAGGCAAAATGCGTACCCTCATGTATAGTTTCATCTATCTTGTGTTAGGTTGTGATAGGCAAGGAATGCTGCAAGTTCCCCCTTTGTATTGACTGTTTAGTTTAAAGGTCATTTGCTTAGTAACGTAACGCTGGAATTTTAATGCATTTAACCAAATTTAGATCAGGGAATTATTTATTCGGGGTGAGTTGGAATCACCGGTTAGAATAGTTGGGATTTAATTATGGTAATTGACAAGATTATAAACAAAGAAGAACAGGAAACATCGTTCTCTGTGTTCATTTGCCAGTATGATATGGTATTTTCCCTTTTTCCCCGTTTAGTGCCATTTGGAGTTAGACGTCCAAGTTTACTAGTAATCAATTCCACTACGGTTGCCATCACGTGGAGGAATCCAGGAAGAGCTAATGGGAAAATATTACGTTATGAATTGATAGGCAATTATCCATCGGTCACCTTAAGCAGTAACCGAATCGAAAGGCTTCTGTTCTCTGGAATGGCATTGTCATTCGTGATTTCTTCGTTGCAACCGTACAATTTCTATCGGTTTAAAGTAACTGTTACAAATACGTTTGGTAAAACTGAGAGCAACTGGACGGATGTAACAATGCCGGAAGATGGTAAGGATAAAAAACTTTGTCAAATTTACAATGTCCAAGATATGTTATTTTTACGTGAATATCGCTTAAGTCAAGATGCTGTTATCTTCGTATGGATGCCTTTAATCTGGAGTGTTTTGCGTAGAAAACTAAAAAGCATTGCCCGGTTTGCTTGTGGTTATTGGATATCAGACATTTGCTCTCAGCATTTTTATTGCGTTTAGTTTCCTTTATTGCCTTCCTTCTTCCTTCTTTCTTTTTTCTTTCTTTCTTCCTTTGAACATTTTTCTTCTACACCTTTCTTTTGTTCTCTTCTGTTTTTCCCTCAATTTTACCCATTTTCCCTTGTTTTCCCGTGTTTCCTTTTCCGTCTTACTTCTTACTTTCATTGAGTATATATGTATATATATATATCAATTAATAAGCTGTGCTTCTCTTTCCTGTAGTTCCTGAGGGAGTAGATCCTCCAAAGATCAAACAAATTGAATCGAGGAGTGTGTTTGTTGAGATTTCAGCGCCAGCGAAAGCGAATGGCAAAATTGTACATTACATCCTGTATGCTAATACTTCAAGAAAGAATACCACTACTCGACTGCAAGGGGACGTACGAGATCTACTGCCATTCACTTTGTACACACTACGGGTAGCTGCCTGTACCAGAGTAGGATGCACTAATAGCTCAGACACAAAGATCTTTCGAACTCTGGAGGATGGTGAGTCATTCTTCGCTATTTTCATGGTCTTTCCGATGGCCATGAGGCCATGGAATCTCATGACTCTTTCTATGATTGCGCGTGGCAGCATAATATTGGCGATAGATGTTTAATGCAATAGTAATTCTGTGATACTACCCAGGCTACATAAATAGTTGTCGGGCTACATAAATAGTAGATTATAAATAGACAAAAGGTAATGCTAGGTTATTCGAGTCTTGCATTTGTTTGCCGAAACAAGTGACTGGATATGTTTATGTGTGTAAGACATTCACGTCGTTTCGGGTTCCACGTTTTGGATTTATGACTACATTTTCGAGTTTCCATTATAATTAGATACATATAGATGTGTTGAGGTAGTTAATGTGGCTAGGAAGTATTCGTGAATCATGACATGGGTTTATGCGAGTCAAAATGGCTCACAACCATTTTATTTGTGTTTGCGTGTAGTATTGATTAATGGTAACGTTGTCTGATTATCATGTTACCATATCACCGAGTGACAAGAAACACCATCGGTTTGTCCAAAACGTCGTTTTTGGAGAGACCAATTTATAAGTTTGAAATTATGTCCAAATCTCATTTAGAAAAGTTATTCCTGAAGGTCTAGCCAAAGTTATTCAATGGAATAGTGTAGTCATGATTGGAAAATCATTGGCGCAACCTTTTTTATTCCTTGACTCAGTGCAAGGAAGTGCCACTTATTGATGTATTAATACTTCTTGTCCCTTATAATTGCTTGGCACACGGAAGCCTCGTTTCTGAGCCGGAAGCACAAATATCAATTTAATTACCATGGTTAGAACGAGACAGGTTTACATTGCTCCTTTGTATTGGTATTGTATTGTAAAGAATTCAGACTTCTACTAGTTACATTACAAATGAAATTGACTTGGGAAACTTGTCTATATTTCGATACTATGATACTTGGGTAACCTTGAAATCATGACAATGTTCCTAGAGAACACTGTCATTTAATGTATCAGGCATTTCAGCTGTTGTAAACCTCATTATGTACATGTAGATGAGTCACATATTCATGGACCCCAGATTGCAATCCTATTTAATATAGCATCCTTAGCAACCTAAAGTTGATGACTGCGTTTGTTGTTTACATCATTGTTACTGCTATCCTCTCCATCGTATTATTGTAGCTAGTCTTACCTGGATGGTGTATAATTGGGAGTACAAGCCAGTTAACATGAACGCCTAGATCAAATTGACAGGAAGAACGTTATTACCGGACTTATTGACATTTTAATTTTGAATGGCCTCATTATTTACTTATTATGATAATTTATTTAATTATCTGCTGATCGCAACGCTGGGGTTACTCATGGTACGTTACAATTCCGTGATTGCTTGTTCATTAAATATATGCTTATTTTTATTTTTAGTGCCTGAAAATCAACCGCCTCCAGTTCTACGAGCTAACACCTCTCGAATAGTAATGATAACCTGGAAGGCACCACAGGTGACCAATGGTATCATCTTATCGTACAAAATCGAGCGGAGGCTATCAGGAAGTCGCTTGTTTTCTGTCGTCGGGATCGTCAATGCTACCGGCCCAAGTGGCAACAACTTCATCGATCGCACCGTAAAGCCTTGGACGACGTATGAATTCCGTGTTATTGCACAAACTGTAGCTGGAGGCACACCTAGCCCCCCAAGCCAGATTAAGATGCCTCAAGGAGGTTTGTTTGTTGTAACTTTTATTCCATCTTTTTTATGAGATAGGGATAGTTATGCTTGAGTTCTTGTCAAAGGACATCAGCTTGGAATACCCTCATGAGACGTTTTAATGCAATTTGCACACAACGGATAAGTATATCCCAGCATGCGGATTACACTTGGAATACACTCAAAATACTGTTCTAATGCAATTCGCACACAATAGATATATGTACGTTACAAGGTGGATATTACAGTTGGAATACGCTCATAAGACACATCGCAAGACAATTCGCACACAATAGATATATGTACGTTACAAGGTGGATATTACAGTTGGAATACGCTCATAAGACACATCCAAGAAGTCTGTGAATGTACTTTTTACCCACTTTTGGCCTTCAGCGGCCTCTGAGGGTTCAAACCCGCTAATAACCTACCCCTGCTCCAAGAGAGTGTCCATGCAAAGTTTCATAATGACAGGCAAAGCGATGTGGCCGCCTATTCCGCTTACATACACATTCTTGTTTATTATATTAGATACATTGTCTTTAAAATGTTCTCCTAGCAGTTGTTTGACTTTTTGTGTTTCCTTTTCTGCTCTGTGATGTCAAGGGTTCGTTTTCAACCAGACATAAGCAACAGGCCAACGTCGCTCGTATAACTATTCAATTTAGACAAGGGCCGTAAATAGATGCATGTAAAGCCATGATATACGTTATTTTTTAATATGCTTTTTATATTATAGAGCATATATTTACGACCTTTATCTGTATGCGGGCTAGATGCTGGAAGAAAATTAAGGCTGCGTGCTGACAGTATCGCAAGTGGGCCCTTAATTAGCATAGTAGTCCAAGATCCTGCAAGTTTGGATTCTTCGGCACGGTGGGGCGGGTTGAAGCAGGGCGGTCTCTAAGCTTTGTGTCGGTGGCGCGACGTGCCAGAATTAATGATATTGCGAGTGGGAGTCATATGTTGCAATATAGGTATAGGTATATTTGAGAAGTTTTGTTCTCTGTAGTATGTCTGTAATGTGATGTCAAATCACTGTTTTACTAGAAAGCAACTCAAACGAGTAGCTTTTTTTCTGTTACAGAACCAGAAAACATTCCTGCTCCTCACGCCGTTGCTGTTAGCTCATATGCGGTAAACGTATCCTGGAATGTGCCTCACACGCCAAATGGAATAGTTACACACTATTATGTTAAAATACCAGGACGAAGGGATTTCATCAATATTAGTGCCCCCCGGAATTTTCTTATTGAAAGGCTGCAGCCTTACATAGAGTATCATGTGGTAGGTAGCATTTTCCTAACTTTGTAACTATTTTTTGTCTTCACTTTCACATTAATATCTCATCGGAGTTCAGTGTAATTACTGTTCTGCAAATAGCAGGTTTTATAGTGTATTAGTGTTAGAGTGTATATGAGATTAAAGGAAACCTCCCTAGATCAAAAGCATGAAAGAATAACTTTGTTGATCATGTGTGAAACGAGTACTAGACCTTCACAAATTCTGTGCACATTCTCTTGTAATATAGGAATTTGTTTGGCTCAAAGGAATTTTAATGCTCAGAAGGCTTGCGAGTGATGTAGGGCAGTGACCCTTGGACATGGGTGAAATATGGGAATGAGTGTGAAATAGATGGAAGACGGGGAGTGGTAACGGGTTTTCTAAAGTGACGTTTAATTCCAAGGAATTCGAACCCTTTAACGATATGTAATTAGGACGTATTTCCTATTATTATTTCCTATTTTATTTCCTATTTTATTTCCTTATGTACAGCTTGTCATCCGTTTTTTAGTTCTGTCAAATAGATATATTTTCAATGAGAGATTATTTAGAATAATCAGATTTGAACAGAAAGTAATCATTTGCCTAGTTAGACAAATGGAAGAGAATGTCACCACCGGGAATGGAACCGTAACCCACACATTCGCCGTGTCTACTCTGTCAACTGAGTTAGAAAATCCACACCGATAACACGAGGGGTAATCACGTTTAATAACCTGCCTGCATGTTTGAAGACTTATAATTATTACATCCAATTCAAACATGGACTTAGAGAACATTTTAACTCTTAAATTACCTGTTAAGTTTAGCTTAGTTTTATATCATTTCGTTCTTCCTTGCTTTTATCTCCCCCTTTTTATCCCTCTTATCATCATGGACAACCAGTTTTAGAAAAAAACTATATATATATTTATTTTTACCTTTCTTAAGTGATTTGTATTTTTTCTTTTAAAAACAGGGCTTCCATTGATAGCTGCTAAGTTAGTTTTTAGTTGAAGGAATCACCCTGTATAAACAATGCAATAAACAAACAAACAAACTCGACTTTTGTAATCGCCACATTAGCTTCCAATCATCCACTGGTGGACACTGACATCCATCTCTACGCAGTTGTGACATGACCGTGGAAGGACTGCTATCTATATTATTGTATTCCCTTAAGTAACCGAGGTGATGAAACACCTGCAATTGGCATAAATATGACAATATCAACAAAAGAAGTACCTCTTTAAGATATTTAAAGGACCAAGTAGGGTCTTTAGCCTGTACGAATATTGCCTGATAATTCTACATCCTTCCTTGCAACTTTTGCTTTGAAACATGAGTCTGTGGTCGAAAGATATTTTATCAAGTTTTAATGATACAACACAGCACTTGATCCTGTCAGTTATTTTTTATATATCCCGTGAAGATTTTATTTCATTTATAGAGCATACTTTTAAATCCTTATATTCCAATGGTGAAAAAATGCGTTCAGGTATCCAAGATGGTAACAGTAACTCGTGTTCCTGTTCTTTCAGGAACATACTTCCTGTTCCAGATTTCACGTTTTAAGTAGCGTTCAATTTGCATCATGGTTGTTAAACAATATGTTCCTAAATATCCAATAGGCTCCATCATCATTATAATGCCACGACTTTACCGTGGCATTAGTTATACAAGGCGTGAGAATGAAGTTGATATATAGTTTATTGTTTTAGGAAAATAGTGTAGCATAGTGATCTGGTTTGTTACTACGTCAATGTTGACGTATTAATGGTATTTGATCTAGTTAGTAGTCAACATGCTTTGATAATTGTATTCCGTACCCAAAGCTCCATTATTCATCAGAAGCAGTAAACCTGTAGGTACAACTATTATTTTTTACATTCTTACGCAAATGTGAACGATAGGATATCACTTCCAAAGATATATTAAGACGACCTTTGTGTAAACGATAAACATTTTGTAATCGTTATGTTTGCTTAAGTGTATGGTGTTTGACGATGGTTTGTCTCAATTAGCGTCCTCGTTGCGGAGAGAGAAACACGTTTCCCCAAATTTCAATTTTACACTCTCAGTCATCATTACCAGCAGCTTATTTTGCTTGGGTGTTTGATATATATGTAGTGCCCATCCATTCATTTCATTTCGTGCATCACATGAACATCCTTTGACGATTAGTATATGTGCACTAGTGCACACACAAACAAAGGGTTTGCATCTGATGATCACGTTTGCACTGATTTACTTCGTCTTTTTTGATATCGTTTAGACAATAAGCGCGTGTACTATCGGTGGCTGTGGGAACAGTCCAGTTACACCAGTTCGTACCCTACCTGCATTGCCAAACGATCAGCCACCTCCAACTGCTGAGACACTCTCTGCTACCTCGCTACGGGTCCGTTGGTCAGCTCCCCGGTTTGCGAATGGTCCCATTCAGTACTTTGTGCTTGAGAGGAGGACCACAGAAGACAAAGTTTCAATGAACCAATCACATCTTGATATTTGGATCGAAGTCCATCGTGCTCTTGCATACCAGTTTGACGATACTGGCCTTGGAATATATTCAGTCCAGCAGTATCAGGTATAGTGGCAGTCTCATGACATATAGAACTGATTTTGATTTTTATAGATATATAGATTTATATATGTATAGATATTTACGTTCAACTAGATGTCTCTGTCATTACTAGAGGCTTATAGACGTTGTTATTACTTCCGTGTGACATTTCTGTACATTCGTTCGGCTTTAGACTTCAAAGGATTCATTCTTCTTCTTCTATAGATTAAGTGTTGATACAGTTAATTTTCAGAAGTTGGCCCTAAGTGATTGCTTAAAGGTGGTGTATTTTCTTGTCTGTAATTACATCTATTTTTCTGCTACTTATTATTCCTACTTCTGTCAAAGTAACTCAATACCTTGAAGTGGCAACCCTGCCTGGTATCGAGTGAAGGATTAAAAAAAGTATTAAAGGGTTTATTCCTTTGAATATGCCTTTTGCTGTTTGAGAGAAAACGTAATCAGAATCTGTGCATGGCGTAGATAGGAAACGTATTATGATGGGTATGGGTAACGCCACTTGCTGATTGCTAAAGGATTCAATCAGCAATGTAAAGGAAAGGACGAACTATGTGGTTGTATCTTTCTTTGGAGGAGATTCTGATGCTCTGATGATGTGTTGATTTTTGTTGCTTATGAAAAAAGCCTTTGGGGATCGTAGTCGCTAAAGTCAATTAGTAAGCAACGTCCAAGGGAAGTTCATCCTGTCTTCAAAATAGCTAAGAAGTTTTTGAAGGACCCACCTTGCTGCTCATTTGTTATTTGTGCAACTTAATGAGTCTGACTACTGTGGTACTGAGGCTTTATTCGAATTAACTTGTTGTAGGTTATGGTGGTAACCACTATGGGCAACACGACAAGCAATTCATCTTCCGGGTTTCGCACAGCAGCTGCCCTACCATTAGCAGGAGTTGCGGTACTTGTGCAGCCTGTTTCACACACAAAAATGAACGTCACCTGGACGTTGCCCGACATCCGTCAGTTACGTGGTCCTGCTTTGCGTTTCACCATTACTTATGAGATTGCTGGTACCAGCGCAGTTAATGAATTTGGGAAGGTAAATGGAGACCAGAGACATGCTACTGTAAGGGGACTGATACCTAGTACGAATTACTTATTCAGGGTAAGTTGCTTGAATTTACGTTTAATGACATTTGTTGGCATTTATGTGATACGCGCACTGTTTTTATGTGCACGATAGCATCATAGTAGGTGCAAGTAACGGTAACGTTTAGTTATTAGAAAATAGACATACCCGAAGTTTACAAAGGCTGGTTATGTTAGTTGATACAGCTGAAGCTCTGCAAAGTTTACCCTTGGAGGGCAAGGGATTGTAAGGAATAGGCCAACATAAGGAGGTGATGAAAGTACGGAACTGATATACTGATGGAGCCAGGTACCTCACTTCCTTTTATAGTTTGTACTAGAGAAATCATACAGACGTCAAAACACAATAAAGGGCGTATTGACCCCGTATGGCCCAAAACAGATACTTATGCTATCTGCACAGATGGTAAAGAAGGAGATGTTGTTTTTGTGCTCTGTTCAGGTAATGCGCGAGAAGACGTTGTAAATGATCTTGTACGCTCTAGTACCACTTTGTTACGAGTTAGTGCCAGATGTTCCTCTTGACGCAAAATTTTGACCCTCTTCTCCTGAACTCTTGAAGTGTAAATTCATTAAGTTCAATTTCATGGTCCTATTGCTATTCATATTTGATATATTCGTTCTGTAGGTTAAGGTTGATAATGGAATTGGCGAAAAAGACAGTGCTCCGGCACAGGGAAGAACTTTGGACGGAGGTAGTGTATACTTCTCTTCGATCTTAACCCTCTCAGCACAAGATTTATCCTCCCTCGTTAATGCTTACTTACAATCTTCACTGTTTTGTTTTAAATTTAATTTTCGTTACCATGTGTATAGAGTAATAGACCGTATAAGTCCAAACCCATCAGTTTTACATCATGTTATCTTAGCCTAGATAACTTAAGACCAGCCTGAAGGCAACCACATTCATTCTATGACGTATGGTATTATATTATTATGCACGTATTGTTTTTGCTTGCTTGTATAATCTTCGAAGTACCTACGTTTTTATTAATCATATACTGCCTTTCCTTCTTTGTTATTCAGTTGTATTTAATCCTTGAGGCTACGTAGGCAAAAGTCATTTTATCAACTAAGTACCTGTTTTCCATATATTTAGTTAGTAATGGGTATTTAGTAATACTTGAGCCATCAGATAATGTCTTTGGACCAGGTATCGTAGCAGCTAAAATGGTGGAAGAATTTTGGTTTTGTTTAGATAAAATAAACTAATACAACCTTCATAACGTTACGGTTAATACTAGAAGACTATTACTGGAGGCCGTGAAAGAGTGCAGTTGCTAGTTAAAAGACTCAATACCATATGTATGTGGGTATGTGTGTGTATGTGTGTTTTAATAGCATGGCAAGCGCGTAGTATAGATTCTGCAAAGGGCGGTCGTAAGTGAAAAAAAGTACACTGGTGTGTCAGTGCACTAGATAGCTTAGGTTGTGGTTTCCTATTCAAAACGAACTCCCCTCCTGGCCTTGGCTTTTCAATGATAACACACAGTTTTTCCAATTAATTGATTGATTCTTGTAATCACGTTTTTAGTTTGTTATTTGGTAAAGGAACACCAAAGCAAATTGGCGCACTGGCCGCTCCAATAGAACCTTCTACCCTTTGCGCCTCTTCGAGTAGAGGACGCACAGCCCAAATAATATGTGACACTATAAAATATTTCATTGTATTTTCTTTCTTTTAACTGTTTCTTACTGGCCAATAAATTTTTTCTACAGCTCCTGAAGGATTCGACACACCCTCAGTATCTGTTAGGTCAGCAACGGAAATCGGTGTCAGCTGGAAACATCCTCGAGTTCCTAATGGGAAAATAACCAACTACACAATTTTTGCGTAAGTAACCCAGAGTAAGATATTTTTAGCCACAATTGCGATATTTATTTGATTCCGAAGAAACAAAGTAAGAGATGGGAGGTCGAACCGCATTTTTTTGGGAGGAAGAGTTAAGTACTCCATCCTCCTTTATCCATCATCTCATTACCTGATTATTTTCTCAATGATTATGAGCGGGTTTTTTGTTTATCGAATGTATTCATTATAGGGTACTATTTCTTTAATAAATGTGGCAATGTCATGGAACCTCCGTGTATTGTTTGTATGACCGTGGTTTAGTGAACCTCTTAATAGCTGGAAATATGTATGCGACATCCCTAGTAAGTAAACCCAATGCTTACAGTAAAAGAAACGTTCTTATTTATGAAATTAGTCCTCGAAGGACAGGTTATACATCGCTGCTCCACTATATCATCGTTATGAATCTTTGCACCTTCAGCCACTGTTTCATTTGAACTTAATTTTCATTTTCTTGCCAGAAACGGCGCAAAGTATGATACCGTATCAGGGACGACCACGTTGCATGTGCAGGCCGGACTTCGCCCATACACCATTTATGCTTTAAAGGTAAGGTAACTCATTGCAATGTCAGGCATCAAAGAGGCATCGATATATGATACCAGCTAAAGTAGCATTTTGTTCCAAAGATGGCTAACCGGGCGACGGTGATTTAGTTGCAGTATTTTCGAGTCTTTATTTTAGGTACCTTATACTTCAGCACAGTTTTAGCTCAAGGTTGGAGCTTGTTATTGAAACTTACGTAGTTTATATTGAAGTTTTGGTCAAGATTTTTTTATCAAAACGATAAAGTCCCACCCCTTAGATTATTAACTATGGGTCACAATTTCTGTTTACAATAGGAAACATTGGATATACAAACATTTCAGCCAGTATTCTCACTTGATTTTAGAATTCTATTCTTATTTGAGAGTTGTAACTATTATGGTTTCTCAGTAAATTCAGGACGCCCATTTGAGAAGTTTTATCACGGTAATCAAGCTGTTATGATGTTTGTAATCCCAGTTATATTTAGAAAGGTAGCAGCATAATCAATCTTCCAGCACTCATTTATAGTATTTACAAGTTGTTGGCTCGATCCCACTAGTACATTTTTTGCTATAGTATGAACAACGGAGAAGAATTAGTCTATGCCATGACAAGTTTAGTTAACTGAAGGTTTCAGATTTTCTTTTTCGTTATTGTTACCCAAATGTATTAGCAATTTGCGTGATTGTTCAAAACTGTCAAACGGATTATTTCTTGGAAGCAGTTATTGGACACCAACAAATTTAATCCAAGATGGTCTACCGTAGGTTCCTGTATGTTGCTACAAGTAAGGATCGCTGCTGTGAATTACCCAATGTTAGTATATGTGCATATATTATCAGTGATAGATAGTGGAAACTCTTTCCTTTCTGTGCCCAGTGCGTGATGTCGATTGTATCTAATAGATGTTTTCCATTTTACTTAAGCAGCATCTTGTTATTTTGTTGTAGGTTCAGGTTTGTACAGTGTATGCATGCTTGAACAGCTCAAGTGCATCTGCAAGGACGGAGCAGGCAGGTAAGCTGTCCATATGCCTCACTGCTGAAGGCGAGCTTCAAGACACCATTTCCCTGTAATGATGGTCCTGTGAAGTTTCTCCTCGCGTTCGAGACCTGGTTATGAGGGGTGAAGAAATTAAAGATTTACGTAGAACAGTAATCATTAGTAGTAGTGGTTCAAATACACAAACCGAGACATTTGTTCGTTTTTAACGCCGTAAAAAGAAGTTATTTACCATTTTTTATGCTTAAGGGTCAAATTGCAGGTATTTGTATGGGTATGCTACTGACCCAAACATAAAATGGAATGATCACAGTAACGTTTCTTGAAAAAAGGTCGTTATAGATCTAGTTAAGAGTGAAGAATATAGATGATAATGTATGGCTAGCGTGGTAAATTCTGGTAAGTAATTTTCTAAGTGAGATTGTATTACTGCTATAGCTTCGGAGAGTAATCAAGATTCATTTAGAGCAAAATTGGAGAATAGATGGGTGCACCTTGATTGTAAAATATGATTTATCTCATTTATTTTTTAATGCTAGTTTCTGCCTCTTTGAGGTAGTGGCAACACGTAAATATGAATAGAATGTTTAAAACAGGAAGTCAATAACATGTCAGGGAGAATTTAGATAAAAATTAAAGAAATTTTAATCAAAGTAGCTATTGAACAGGAGATGTCAACACTTTACAAACAATAAGGAAAATGATAATTGTGTCAAAGTGTAGATCATGAAAAGGGGAGCAAATTTATGGGTTATGGCAAAGAATCATGTAGCGATGTTGCATTTAATTTTATCGAGCAGTAACCAAGTACTTGCTTTGTTCATGCGGCTTTAAATTATTCAAGGACAATTTTTCTCCTCCAGGCCCGGCAAATATGGATGCACCAGTTCTTAAACCGCTCACCGCAACTTCAATGGAAATAAAGTGGGGTAAGTCTATTGAAGTCTGCAGTCAGATTTATGAAAGTGCAAACTGCTAGCCTTTGGCGAGATTGTAGAAAAGGAAGATTCTCTGAATGATTATCGATTGATTAATGAATTTATCACTTGTGTTGATCAACTTTCTTAATCTCCTTCCCATCAATTTTATGAAGGCATTGTATCATACTCGTCTTAATAATTATACTGGAAAACAGATTTTTCCTGAGAATATACTAAACTGACCATTCCAAAATTGGGGAAAGTGTATGCTTTTCATCTGAAAAAATAGAATAAAAGCTTAATTATTCAAGAATAAAATTCTGTGGCGTTTACCTTATTCCTTACCCGGAAATGCATTTTGATACTGCTTTTGAGGGTGTTAACGACGCTTTTCTGGCTTATAGGACCTGATCCAAACCCAACTGCTGCAACGCTAAGGATCTCAGCGAGCATTGCCGGAGTTCGTCAGCATCTGCTATATGGTTTGTTAAACCAGGTTGGAAAGTCCAAAACACTACTAAGATAACTGCCATGGAAAATTATACTATGAGTATTGAAGGCATTCAAGATATTTCCCGTTGTTAACTCAACATTGGAATTTGGGGTCACACAAAATCAAATACTTCTCTGCCATAAACAGCTAAGATTTTAGCCCCAGCTGCGATTTTGGTAATATGTCATTAGACACCCTGTTTAGCTCCTATACGATGCCTTGCATGAATCTGCAGCCGAAGCAATGCGTTGGCACGTAGCTTCAGAATCAGATCTCCCTACTATTTCTGTAGATGTACGACCCCAGATACATTTTAAAGCGCAGAAAGAGAAATTTATAGCAACTTGTGTTGGAAAGGTTTCAGGTGAAATTTGATCAGCGTTTAACTTACGCAAAACGTTTGATCTTATGAAGAGGTCTTTTCTTACTTTTCCCTCCGTTTTCAGCATTTCATATGTTATTGTAGGGGTTTTTATTTAACTGGATCTTGTGATATTTACTTTAAGTGAATTCTTGCCATTTTCGTTAAAAAGCATTTCCTTATAATTCATAATGATCAACATAGTCAAGATTTTAAAAATACCCAAAAAGAAGTCTTGTTTCAATTTGTCGACGCTTTTTGTCCGATTCTCCTCAATTAAGATTTTATATTTCAATTTAAAGGCCCACCGAAAGATGAGAATGGGATTATGGTTGGATACAAACTGTTTCAGAGAAGAGTTTATGAATGCCCGAAGATGTAAGTATTCTTGATTGAGTATATTCTGTTCAAATGTCCCAAACATTCGTTTCTATCATTTACTATTTTGTTACGCCCCGATGTGGCTTCACCTTTACATTTTTATCTTCTCTTCCGCTATCTAGCTTCTACACATTTGTTTCCCGTAAAGCCCACCCTCCTTTTGATCCATACCTCTACAGCTTATGTTATCGTTTATAATCATAAAACCCGGGGTAATTGTTTCTCATTGCAACCTCCAACAATAAGTTTCCTCATGAAGAACGTTGATGACTTCTCACGGGACCAGAGCTCACAAGAAAGAGCAAATACCTTGCTGGCTGAAAGGCTGGTTGTTTTGGCTAACGGTAAGAGGGAGGCGGTGCATCTACATTCGTGGTATATAGTTGCCAACGTTGTCCCACTTATATTGATAGCTCCTTTGCTAGTGCGTATTGTTTCCCGCTTTTTAATGAAAAAAATTAATACATTAATAATGTTTTCCCCTTAGTCCTGACCCGAAACGGAAATGCACATATATTGAATGTCCAGTAACTATGGAGTTATGCGGAACACAATGTTTCAACCCCAGAGAAAAGGTTTGTTGCAGCTGTTGTTTCTTTGTTCACTGTAATGGCCTTACTTGCTGATATAACTGTTCTTCCTACCCTACTAAGGGCTTGGGGCCAGAGCTTCTGAAAATCTAGACTTGTCGTTAAACTTGTACTTTGTTATTAGATAACTTTTTTGGTAAGTCGGTTAGTTTCTCTGACAATGTGGTACTGAAATATCATGCTACTTTTTACCCATTTTCAGCGTATAAATATTATGATAAGTACCATGTTTTAGCGTCTCAGTTTGAACTCTCGTGCGGTTTTGATTACGTTCATGCCCATTCGCTATGCATTAGTTATTTTTTCAAAATCTATTGATCCGTAAATAACGCTGCGGAACGAAAAACTAAGTTTAAAATGGCCCGTATTGGGAAGTGTTGTTTAGTAACAGCTAGTAGTGAAAAGCATTGGGACTAATCTTTTACTCCCATTATTGAGCAGCTCGTGTGCGCGAGACTGGCCTTAGTTTGATTTTTGTACAAACTGGTGAAGGTAACGTAGGAAAAGTGGTTCCTTTCGTACTCTGATACCTACATATTTATTGCAATTTGTTTATCGCCCTGAACTGATCGAATGCATCTGTCTACATTTCACGTACCTCATTCTCGTAATAGTTGCCGTGAAAATCGTGTAGCAAACTCGCCAGTGAATCATATTTTTGTTGTCTCGATTACATTCTAGCACTGCTGTAATGGCATTCTCCACTCATTAGACCCAACTAAGACATGTTGTGACAACAACTACCTGAAGAAGAATACACCTACAGATGTTTGCTGTGGTGGACAGTTCTATCCGAAACAAACGAACTACAGATGTTGTTCAAGGTTCTACAAACAGGTTTTGCCCGGACAAACCTGTTGTCAAAGTGATAGCAAGGTGGTTGTTGGCATTGGAAATAGCTGTTGTGGAGGAATCCCTTATGATATAAATGGAAACAAGACCTGTATTTGTGATCAGTTGTTTATAAAGTAAGTCCGTCCAGCTTAACTTTATACTGCGGCTTACTACATGTCCCCGTTGCAAACCTGCTATTGATGTGTGCAGAATTTTTTGTGAGCAAGGTTGATAAAACGCTCTATAAATACCTGCATTTATTTTTGGAGTTTTTACAACACAATGAAGTTGATACCTGCAACTATCTGCATAGGGTCGATGTTGTTATTTGTGTAGTTGTGTAGTTCTTGTATTCATAACAATTTGCCACCAGCGCCCGGAATAGGTTTAGTTTTCATCTGGATGGGAAATTTCATTGAAAATGAAGGTAAAGGTAAAGGCGTCTTTGTTAGCATAAGTTCCAGATCGTTTTATTTTATATCATATCATAAGGGAAAAGTAGCTTTCCTATTACTGATTCCGACAGTCCTTTTTCACCAACTTAATTATCATATCATTGATGTAAATTGTAAAATCATTGCGATGTTGTTTTACCGTGACAGCGTAAGTTGGGACAATTTTTTATCGTACTCGATCGTAAAATGTTATTTAGAATTTGCCAGTTCTTTCGATTTTGATTGTCTCATTCGTTTTCTTTCATCATTTACGCTAGCCATTAACATGACCTACCTCACTTTCACTGCCCATTCCTTCCTGTAACCCAAAGACTTCCAAATGTCACCTTTGGCCTTATTTTTATCACATAAACAGTGTCATTTGAAAAGCTAGGGGTGAATCACAATCTAGGTACCCTTGCACGAGAACCTGTAAGAGAATGGGGTGTACAGATCATATTGGCCCTACACTTTGACACGAGAGGTAGATTGACTGTCATCCAAAGTGAGCCACTGTTACCATGGCAGAAAGAAGAGCTGAGAGGGATTATAATGATACGGAACTGATATTGAAAGCACTGTGCATGTAGGAAACAGACACATCGAAATCTAGGAATTAGAAGTCTAAAGTTTTTGTACCGTATTTTGATCTTCACTTGCCGAAGATGAGTGACTAATGCTTATCTGTGCTATAAGAATGCCATCGCAATGTACAGATATACAGTACTTTTAGTACTTCCTACATACATAAGTTTGTGATTACAACATTGTGGCCTCGTTCAAAAATAACATCACCAACGGAAGGGTAGGTTACACAAATTTTGACACTTGGTGACACTGTTTGAGGGAGGGGAATGGGAGCTTCAGAAAAATAGGATGTCACACGACATTTGGAGGCCAAATGCTGAGGACGTCATCATAGCCTGCCTTTTATGTTAGGGGTTATTTAATGGGGCCGCAGTGATAAGGCCGGCACATGCGTACCAGGTAATGACGTAAGTCCAAGAAAGGCAACTATATAGATAGCTATAGATACAGATTTTCGAGAGACGTGTTACTGTTAATGCTGCAGAGGCCAGTCTTAATTTGACAGTTTTTTGCTTGCATTCGATATTGAAATATTGATTTTTTCTCACTTTGCCTCGTGTATTGCAGGAGAATACCAGCCATTCGCAAGTGTTGTGGAGGGGTCGTGGTAGCTGCAGCGCAGCAGTGCTGCGGGAATGGAATCAAAGGCATGGCGTATGATTTTGATCACAGTAAAAAGTGTTGCGGAACGCAATACATTGAGAAAGATAAAACGTTGTGTTGCAAAGATGATATCGGTGATATTAAGGTGAGATTTTGCATTTATATTTATTTCTTTGTTTTATGTTTATGTGAGCCAAATAGCGGAGCCCCTGGCGCTAGGAGGGTTTATGGTTTATGGAACCGTCTCTTGTTATTTGTACTAGTTTAAGAAAGTTATTATTTAATCAACTAATGTATAATGTATCTGACGTTAATGTGGAGATATGTGATACTATTACAGCTTACTTGATGTAAAAGTACATTCTTTTTTTTAATGGCGTCTGTAACAATGATAGACGGGTAAGGCTATTCAGAGAACAGTAAAGAGCCACGGGACTCTAACCGAAAAACAGAGAGCAAGACGTTTGGTTTGGTATGATAGGCTTGTGATATGTTATGGTTCGGTTAAATGTAGTTGAAAAATTGGTAAAAAATTGGAAGAAGATGTACAGCCAGCTGTTAACTAGTATGTGCCTTTGTATGAGTTTATCCATTGTTCATGCATCAACTTTCAGGCGTAGTTTATTTTTCTGTCCAAGTGTAGGATTAAGATGTTAAAACGAATCGGATTTTTCATATGTTAATAAAGCTGTTTGATTTCGCTACTACCAAGGCAATTTACAGTAATACTGGTGGAATTGTTACGTTTTTTAAATGTTGACTAATGGTATTGGGTCGGTCGATAGCGGTTTGAACTGGTTTTTTGGTAGTGATCTGCTGTGGATAACCGTCGGAATTTTAGGATTTCCGTTTGTGTTGGGTATGATCTCTGACATTGATTCTTGGGATGTAATTATTTTAGAAATTCCCACACTTTAATGTGACAAAAAAAGGGACGGTTGCTACTCACATATCCAGCCGTTTTTCCTTCCCTTCGGTTAGTTTGTACCATTCATCTTGTATACCACCAGACTGTCACTCCTGGTGATTTCTCTTTAATTTGAACTTTTGACGTCAGAGATTTACCGTGGATGTGAATTCGGAAAATGTCTTGCCATTTTTCTTGATCGATGTTTTGTATGCTAAAGTACTTGTAGATAAAATTTCATGTGGAATGTGAATCTTTAGAAATATTAAAGTTCCAAATGGTTGGATGATTTCTATTAGCAGATAAGCATCTACCCCTGAAGCTATGAGATGTTTAGGAACCTGTTTAGATTTAGCTGCCTATCGTACATCCAATTTATTGTCCTGTGACGTAGGTCAAATAGTCATGTAAATCAAATAGCTCGTGATTTAATTCGATCATCTGTTTATTAAATTAGTTATTTAGTGATCAGTGGCTCTCTAACAGGAAACTTACCCATCAAATTCGAACTTTTTGATCTAAGAAAATGTCAAATTTCGATATTAAGTTCTAAAACGGCCCTTGGTCCGCTTTATTAATAGATGAATTATTAAGCCTCTACTATACTTAGAGATCTTGTGTACTCGATGTCATTTTACATTCAACACTCATCATACTAAGATTACTTCCTTATTAAAGTGGTTCACGAACTTATGTAAAACAATCTGAGTGCAGTCTACCTGTATCTGCCAAATACGTATTTTGCTACGGAACCTTTTTTTAGAGTGATGTCCTGCGCAATCGGTATGGTCGCGATAGTAGTGTGTTTGATCATTGTAAAATGAAACTCAAAAGAACGCCGTTGTGTAAAGTACGGTGAAGTACCTCAATCTTGTCAGTTTAAAGCACTTACAAAGGTTAGCTCCATGCTAAACACATGCTAACTAGAAAGAGTAGTGATCACGAGATCGCAATTTGGATTTCTTAAGGCTTATTTTGTATAGTGCCATAAAGATCAGTACTGCGGATTGGGTATTTTCTCTTAAAGTCCAATGTTAGCAAACGCCACTTTGAATAACTGGTTTGATATTTTTCCTCTCTTTTACAGGTTTATAATGACAGTGGTCCCTCTCACAAGTGCTGCGGTTTGAATAGGATTTCTCTCAACTCCAGTTGCTGCACAAATATCAGTTTTGATAAGGCGACGCATGTTTGTGGGGATCGGTCAAGTTTTGCACAGTCTGGTTGCGGTAACGGTAAAGTTTGTGCACTATCTCAGATAGAGAAGGCATTTTGTAACCGATGTGACTTCGATAAAACAAAATCATTCTGTGGTTTTGTAAATGGCTATTACGACCCTACTCGAGTTGCTAATTCCACAAGTAAGACTTGCTACTCCACTTTCACAGAGATACTGAAAAATGACGTGGATGCAACTCTCTTAACATTCATCAGCCAAGGCTTGCTACCGCATATGCTGTATGAATACTACGTAGTCGCTATCAACACAGTCGGTAACATCACTAGTCCATCTTCGATTGGGCGAACTTTGATGGCTAGCCCAGAAGGACTCACCAGACCAGTCCCACATGTCCTTTCTGATACTCAGATTGCTATAACATGGTCGCCACCCAGCAAGCCCAATGGGCGGATATCTGTATATAAACTATACAGACAAGACTGGAATACTAAGCAGGAGACCCTAGTGTATAATGGCTTATCGTTATCATATACAGACAGCAGTGGTCTTCGCCCTAACATGGGTTATTTGTATAAAATTAGTATGTGTACTGTGTTGTGCTCAAATATTACAGCGTCTTCTGTAGTTTACACAAGACAGGCAAAACCCGAAAATGTCCTGCCGCCAGTGCTAACACCTTTGACCTCTGTCTCGATCCAAGTCAACTGGTCGGAGCCCCAAACACCAAATGGGATTATAGTTCGTTATAATGTATCAAGACAGATTAAGACCTTGTTCGTGAGCATCCTACCGCAGGGAGATTCTGGTCTCTTATTATTCAAAGTTGTCTCAGGTCTGAAGCCTTTCACTGTTTACACATTTCGTGTAACTGCCTGTACCATAATGGGATGCACAATCGGACCAACTGCATTAGTACGAACACTTGAAGCACCGCCGGAGTTTGTTTTGCCACCATTCCTTACGGTTCTGAGTTCCAGAAGTATAGAAATCGAGTGGAGGACCCCATCTGTTATGAATGGGAGACTTAGGTATTACCTTCTGCATCGTGGATCCAAGGTCGTTTACAACGGCACTGGTCTGCTTTATCGTGATCTTACAGTGTTACCCAATACGCTCTACATCTACGCTGTGGAGGCCTTCTCGTACGGGGGAGGTACCAGAAGTGGGACGACCAACGCTACTACGCCAGAAAGTAGCCCCGAGGGAATCTCGACCCCTGTGGTACAACCCAGGAGTTCCTCCACGCTCCGTGTATCCTGGAAGCCACCTATACGCCCCAATGGAGTCATAGTGAGATACAACGTGATCTATAGTAAGCCGGGGGCAGATCGGTTTTCATTACAAGCGGGAGTAAGTATGATGTTAGTGATTGCAGGTCTTCAACCATATACCGTATACGAAGTACGAATTGAGGCTTGCACCGCGAAAGGGTGTGGTACGGGGAACAGAACAAATGCCAGAACACTCGAAGCTACTCCAACTGGCCAAGATGCCCCAATTTTGGTTGCTAAGAGTTCCAACGTAGTAGATATCAAGTGGAACTTACCACGTTTTCCAAACGGAATCATCGTCAGATATCAAGTAGTAAAACGGAAGGGTGTAAATGGACTGCAATTTATTGTATACCTTGGCCAATCATTGGAATATGTAGATACCGGACTTGATGCCTTTACTACGTATCAGTACAAGGTGCAGTCATCTAATAGTGTGGGCTCAGTTGAGAGCGCATGGGCTTCCGTGACAACCGGGGAAGCAATAGCAACAGGAATTGATCCACCGAGTATATTAGTTGTAAGCGGGACAACAGTTCATGTATCATGGCAAAAGCCATCGAAGCCTAATGGGGTAGTCACGAGATATGAAGTAAGGGTGCGGCTTTTCAGTAGACCTGACAAGGAAACAATAGGAAAGTGTTGCATTGAAAGTACGGTTTTTAACGTGTCACTGAGTAGTTTACGTTCTGCAACCTCATACGAATTCAGGATTGGGGTTGTAAACGCAGCAGGCAAAGGCTTTAGTGGTTGGACTGTTGCACGCACTAAGGAATCCCCGCCCGCAGATGTTCCATCATTGAAGGCAGACACGAATCCAGAAGGAAAGAACGATGGTACGGTCATGAAGGTGTATTGGAGTCTTCCTTTGAATCCTAATGGCATTATTACTAACTATATCCTGTCGCTTGGTGGCCATGTAGTCTATGAGGGAACGAAGAGGGAAGTTATGGTACGGAGGTTGCAACCGTACAGACGATATGAATTTCAATTGAAAGTGTGCAACTCAGCTGGTTGTACCACAGGAAATAAACAAGTGCTTCTCTCTGGAGAGGCGATGCCAAGTGGACAGATGCCACCAGTTTTTGGTACCGTCAATTCTACTAGTGTAATACTAACATGGTCTTCACCTGTCGCAAGCAACGGAAGAATATCAACATATGAAATAATTCGGCGTGAAACAACCCAAGTGAGACGGAAGAGGTCATTATCTGGTAACGTTATCCAGCGAATCAATGGCACGAATGTTACATCATATCGATATACAGATACAACTGTAAAACCATACACCACTTATGAATACAGAATTAGATCCATTAACAGTGTTGGTGCAGTTGAAAGTCCTTGGGTAAAGGTTGTTACGGGAGAAGGTGTTCCAGTTGGTGTGCCAGCCCCAGTTTTAACAGCAACGTCGTACGCAATGAACGTCAAGTGGAGCCCGCCGAAGATACTGAACGGACGTCTTCGTTCATATGAAGTCTTCAGAAATGGAACTAGCATATGGCTTACCTCAGGGTTAGCTTTTACTGATCAAAATCTGAAACCAGCAACATTATATTCCTATGCCATAAAAGCTTGTACAGGGGGAGGGTGTTCTTTAGGCCCTTACTCTATCCTTGCAACCAAGAATGCAGCTCCGGGTTCTATGAAGCCACCTGTACTTAATGCTATAAGTTCAAGAGGGATAAAAGCTCAATGGCTACCACCAGAAATACCTAACGGCGATGTTAAGAAGTATCAGTTACGTCTTACTCCGAACGAGCAGCCCGTCTTCGAAGGCACTTCTTTGCAATATATCCTTTCAGGACTCGAGCCTTATACAACATACTCCTTTACTATAAGTGCCTGTACATTAGTAGCTTGCACTCGCAGTACGTCAGCATCGGCTA
This sequence comes from Carybdea cf. marsupialis auct. non (Linnaeus, 1758), assembly GCA_010016065.2. Classification (NCBI taxonomy): domain Eukaryota; kingdom Metazoa; phylum Cnidaria; class Cubozoa; order Carybdeida; family Carybdeidae; genus Carybdea; species Carybdea cf. marsupialis auct. non (Linnaeus, 1758). The sequence goes on from JAAAKL020001208.1 coordinate 23,794, forward strand.
GAACTTTGGAAGCTCCTCCAGAGGTAATAAACGCCCCAAATGTTTTTGTACGAGGATCTAAAGAGATTGAGCTAGTGTGGGCGCCACCAAGCAAGCCCTATGGCGTGATACTGTACTATGTATTGAAAAGAGATAGCAACACTGTGTACAATGGCACCGATTTTAGGTATATTGACAGGACAGTTCTACCTGGAAGCAGATATGGTTATACAGTTACAGCCACTAATAGTGCCGGATCTGTTACTAGTGGTATAAGTTATAGCCAACCTACAAACCCAAGTGCGCCTGAGAATGTGTCAGCTCCTGTTCCGAGTTTTAAAAATGCAACGGCAATAGAGATAGCATGGTCACCACCCGGGCAACCAAATGGAGTCATTGATCGCTATTACGTTGTGTATCTGGACACAGAGATCCTAGTTGGCAAAAGGCAGAAATTCGTATTGGGAAAGCTTTCTCCTTACACCTTGTACAGTGTCAGAATAAAAGCTTGTACTCAGGCTGGATGTGCAACAGGGCCAGCAACCACTATAAGAACCGCAGAGGCTTTTCCAACCGATCAACCCCCACCAACTTTTGATAGCGCTTTCATATTGGCCAGGAGTATTCGCATACAGTGGACACCGCCATTGAAGCCTAATGGTGTTATTATAGTGTATGAGCTACAAAGGAGGCGTGGATTGACGATCGATGGCGTTGTCTACAGGGGAACAGCAACCTTGTTTAATGACGCAAGTTCAGCCATTAAGCCAAACGAACGATACGAGTACCGGGTGACTGCATTTAATAAGGCTGGAAGTGTGACGAGCGCATGGTCATCAGTAACAACAAGGATAGCAGCTCCAGAGAACGTCTACCCCGTGTCTGTCAACGCGGAAGACATCAAATCAACTTCTTTCGTTTTCTATATCTCACCACCAGGAACACCATATGGCAAGATATTATCATACACCGTTGAAATTTTGGGTCTTCGGAACATTTCAATGCAGCTTCAAGTGCGAGGGGAAGTAAGTGCACTTCAACCCGCTACGTCTTATAGCACCCGTCTTAAGGCTTGCAATGCGGCAGGTTGTGGGCTCAGTGTCTTTCAGATAGTACGCACACTAACAGCCCCTCCTTCGGGTTTTTCTGGCGACCTGAAGATAACAGCCAAAACCAGTACTGCTTTACAACTATCATGGGACGCACCTTCTCACCCAAATGGGCGTTTATTATGGTAAGTAGTTCTTCGTCTCCTGATACATACTTTAATTTGTTTTACGATTCAACTGGTTTTGTTTGTAGCAGCTAAGGGTAAAGCGAATTCGGCAATTTTACTACGAGACATACGGCGAATTATTAATGTTTAAGCCATTGCTGTGAGTTGAATAGTTTTCAGGTTTATAAAAGTGGCATTTTTTATCTTGATATTTTTTCTGACAGGATAAACCACATATAACTGGTCGGAGAAAGTTTTAAATTAAGAGCAGGTGGGGGGCTGGAATCTTTTAACCTCTCTAGGTCAACGTTCTTTGGAAGCCTTTGATACAGTCCATGATCGTAAAATTTTAATGGCGTAATATTTGCAATATAGTTTTAGTTTTGTTGCAAGCGTTGTTATTGCCGAATTGTCACACATTTTTTGTTGTGGCCTATAGGTATCTCTGTTATCAAAATTTTGATCGTTGATTTTAGTTTAGGTAAAGGTATCGCCGTCCGGAAAATTACGAATTTTACAGTATGTGCTATGTTTCGTTTTTGTAGCAGGGGTGGGGGTGGGGGTGGGGAGTAGGAGAGATGCCCTGTACAGTGGACCCTCTGTTACCCTCTTCTCTTCCGTTTATGCTTCCTTACAAAAATTGATTTTTCATTCAGTCTTTCACTTCGTCAAGTATTACGTTGGGCTTGCTGACTTGGTCCTGTTTTACTTCAGAAGAAAAATAGATAAAATGGTTTTTAAAAATTCTTATTACGCAGAAATTGAGATGACACGAACGCGGAGATATTCCGTGTAATAAAATATAAGAATCACTTGACTATGATTCTTCTTGCTGTTATCCGACCGATAGACTTCGTATTCTCTAATATCTGCTTTAATACCTGTTTTGCCTGTTCTGTTTCTTTTTGTTACTTTATTTATTTTTGGATTAGTTCTTCTTTATATTCTTTCCTTTTTACTGTAAACGTATTACAAATAACACAAGGTTGTAGTCTGTACATGTTCTGTTTCTTTTTCTTCACTTTGTTTTGTTTTTGGTTTTTTCCTTCTTTGTATTCTTTTCTTTTTACAGCAAACGTATTAATAGCACAATGTTGAAGTCTGTGCATGTTCTATTTCTTTTTCTTCACTTTGTTTTGTTTTCGGTTTTTGCTTCTTTGTATTCTTTTCTTTTTACCGTCATCGTATTAGTAACACAAGGTTCTAGTCTTGTCAGCAGTTTGTGAAGTGAGGCCAACAGAAGTCCCAGATCTGATGATCTATTGTTTATTAGAGGACGTTACACTATCTGGCCTATAAATCCGATATGGTGCTGGATTTACATTTCCTTCTGATTCTTTATTTGATTTTATTCATCAAATGATTTTAGTGTTACCAAAAGTATTGATTTCTCCCTTTTGTGCCACTTGTAGGTACCTGGTACATATCCGATACACATGTCCCCAGCCTACTTTACCTTCTCTGCGATGCTCACCTTCTCAATCGACTTCAAATAACAGTCTGTCTACCACATTTAATGCAACTGGCTTGAAGCCCTTCCGAAACTACTATGTGAAAGTTACCGTTCAAAACGTTGCTGGAACTGCAGTGTCACCAGAAATAAAAGGAACAACTTTACCACAAGGTTAGTTCTTCTTTCTCGGTTACAAGAAAAATCCATGGAATCTAAGTGTCAGTTCTATGCAAGGACGCTGATCCCCGTCCAGGTGCAATGTCTAATCACTAAATGATTAATTTCCGAAGGTTGATATCAGGGTGGACCACTTTTAGAGGCATGACGCTTTGCAAAAAAGCCCTGCGTACAGATAAAACAGCTGAAGTATACTCGGCAGCTCGCATCGTCTGTACGCAGGTACTCAGGAAACCCAGTATTCAATTTGCAGTCCACATATCAACTGTAACGGACTTTAAGTTGTAGCAAACAGAAGAAATTATAAGCATTTTGATAAGGTCTTGTCCTGTTTGAAATTGACATTACGACTTGTACATGATATATTGTTGCCTACAGTATGAAACTCTTAGTTTGGTTGCTGATATTGAATTTTCTTACTCTCCTTTCACTCAGATCCTGTTGTACTCAAGGCGCCAAATGCAACAGTTTCTGGTAATACAGTTACTGTTGACTGGACGTATTCCTTTGATTTAAATAGCCAACTGGTGGAGTTTGTATTGGAAGAAAACAATATTCAGGCATTTACTGGTAGCAAGTACAGTGTCACACGACCAAACAGAGAAGTAGCAGGTATGCGCAAATATAGGATATCTAAACAATACGTTCTAGCACTTTGAGGCCCACGGTTCTTATATTTGTAGTAATCCGTAATTTTACGAGCAATTCATCCCCACTTATGAGACTTGCTTTTAATTAAGTATAAGTGTTATAGAATACGTCAGCAAAATCAAATTCTCAATCCTGATAATCGACTTATTCTGGGTCGTCGCATGAATTATGCAGGCCTGGTCAAAATTCACCCCTATCCTTTTCAATCCCTCCAAGTAGGCAACTAATTATACTCTCGAAGTGCCTTTAAGATGTACTTTTGTGCCTGGATATTAGCTAGCAACCTCTGATACGCTTTTACGGCAAAAATTGTAACCTTTTTTATTGTCATCTCTGTTTACTGAGCTAATACACGGAATGCCCCGAGTCCTTTACGTACATAATTATCCATGTATCTTTTTAACGTGAAAAACTGTAATTTTATTATTCACATTGCCATGTGGTTTCGCCATCGGACGAAACGTTGAAGGTAAGTTTCTGTATTGGCAGTCCCCCTTCTATCGAAACGGTATACTATTATCAATGTATCTGCGGTAGTGAGGAAGACTATTAATTCATGCTTGCCTTTCCTCTTTCAGCATACAACTACATTGTTACTGCTAAAACACTTGTCAATGGAGTTATCAAGTCAGTTACCACACCTACTGTTCGGATCACCGTTGGCGATGTATCTCCAACACCAGGTATATTTAATAGACATCAGAGACTCTTTTGATCTTAAAGGGTTTTATTGCAATAGGTAGTCAGGCAGTGCCTCGTGGACAGTTGGGTGTCACCGTGCTTTGAGCAAGGTATTGGGGCCTAAACCAAAGCCGTAGATTGAAGCCCTACTTAAGAGCGGGAAATATCAAGTGTATGTTCGCTGTTAAGGGCTTTTAGAGCCCCATCCCCACTCTCTTGGATACAACAGGTTTAAAAATACCCTTGAAAATGTCATTACAAGAGAAGGAATGAAAATGTTAGCTAAGTCTTACAATTTACTTGCAGGAGCAAACGGAAATTTTGTTGAAGAAGTTTCGTTCATTGCTTTTCTTATACATATGGTTTGTATGTTTTGTAAAGAATGCTTGCAATCCTTACAGCTTATGAAGACTAGGAAAGTATTAATTTGATAAGTTTTGTAAGTTGTTTCACGCGCTTTATCTTGAGGACTACACGTCACTTCAATCAACCCTGAAGAGTAGGCCGATCAATGATATGAAGGATTTCCAATGGATAGTAATCACGGTTGAGTCATCAGCTTCTCTTGTTACCTCATGCGTTTTGACATATTGAATTTACCCGGTGTTGAGTTTCCAAGATGCCCCACCCAAGAATTGTTTGCAGCTCTATTTATTAAAGTATTCTTGATTGTCGGACATGTTATCTAAGCATTCTTTCGAGAACATATTATAAAGCTTCCCTTCATGCTGCTTTTTAAATATATAGAATATATCTGAAGGAAATTGGTCTGCTGTCCCATTAGCTTAACCACCCCTCCCTCTCTATTAACGATGCGTTTTGCCCGTTTTATTGTACATAATGGTGAGTTATTCGTTAGTTATCAAGAGTCTACAGTGGGTAAGTGCGTACTTAAGAATTGCAAAATAAACAGAGCATTCTTAATTACGTGATGATAGGAGCCAGTGTAAAGAACCCTGTATGAACGTGATGTTACGACTCCTTGCGGTTTTTTGCATTTGGAAATTATTTGTTTGTGTTAAGGGGGGAGCGGTACATTATATGAGTCTCTATTATAATTTCTGCAGAAGACGAGCATTCATACATCTTAGAATCAGAAAATCTGAAGTATTTTCTGCATCAAAGAAGTGGAGAGGTACTGCCGACGACCACTGCCTCGGCTCTTCTGTGACACGAGAAATGGATGAACTGTTTTTTGTATTTGAAGATGATGCTTTCTGATAACAGAGATGAGAACCCAGAGGCCGACTGATAGACTTAATAAGTTCAAAAATACCTCCATGTGTTTGTAATTGGCATCACATGAGGAGTCCCAACTGTGCCCAAAATTAGAGCCAAGGATCGAAATTGCGGCAGTTTCTAGTTAGCGTCATTTGTTTTATATTATAGGTGACCTTGAACATCTTCAAAATTGTATTATTTGCAGTCAATTTCCCTATATTTTTACAGGTGAGCTACAATTTTGTCCACGCTGATATACGTGGCTGAGCACCAAACGAATAACATAATCTAATACTATGTTATCACCTTTACTTATTTCTAGGCTCTCGAGCTGCAGACTCATCGTTCTACAACCAGGTCTGGTTCTGGGCTTTGATTGCATTCATTGCCATCGTGCTGCTGTTTGTTGCCATTGTATTTATCCTGAGGAGATGTAACGGTCGACGAACAGTATACATTCGCGAGCGCGATCCATTACCGCCAAGGCCGTCAAGTAAACTTATGATGGCGCCCACCAGGCCATCGTCACGAAGTACTCTCGAAGCAGGAAGTGACAAGGGCTACCCCAACTTACATATGTCAACAATTGACAGGCCAGTGGTAAGGCATTCTTCAAATTATTAATGACGCTGCCTTCAATAGCTTTTATGCTGAGACCAACTGATAAGATTCGGTGTGTCTACATTTTTAATAAGTTGTCTAACCATTTATCAGACAGTCATTCATACATTCATGGAATCAATGATCAAACCATCCAGCAATCTGTTTGGCCTTTCTTTCATTGGCCCATTTCTTTTTCATCGTTCTGCCCATACACTTTCCCCTTGCTTACTCTCTCCAGTTGTATGTATTTTTCTATCCGGTTACTGGGTGGTCTTTCATGAATCTATCCTGTCTTCAGACTTTAAAGTGCCCATCTATCGTCCTCTAGTGATTCGTCCATCCCTTGTTCTTTCGCCTGTATCTCTCCCCACCCTTCTATCCCCTCGTCGATCCCCGCCAATCAATGTATCTATTCTTGTATCTACCAATTCGTACACCAAGCATCCATCCACGAAGCATCCACTGGCCAAGCATCCATCCACCTAGCATCCATCTACCACGCATCCATCCACCTAGCATGCATCCGCCAAGCATCCATCCACCAAGCATCCATCCGCCAAGCACCCATCCACCAAGTATCCGTCCGCTACCAAGCATCCATCCACCACCCATCCATCCGCCAAGCATCCATCCATCAACCACCCATCCATCCGCCAAGCATCCATCCATCCACCACCCATCCATCTGCCAAGCATCCATCCACCAAGCATCCGTCTACCAAGCATCCATCCACTACCCATCCACCCACTACCCATCCACCCACTACCCATCCACCCACCAAGGGATTCATAGCAACCAGTAAAACAACGGACTCAACTAACCGCACCAACTAAGCATCCGTCCAAGCACCCACGCAAGCAATTATCCAACAAGCAAAACCAAAACACCAATCAATCAGTATTTCTCCTAACCAAATCGTGTATGAAAACTTATTTACCCATTACCTCCTCATGTACCTTCAAATATTTCACGATGTGTATTCGTCAATTCATTCCATAGGATATGGATGGTCCAACTCCAAATCTCTATAGCAGTACAAGACAATTAATAGAAGACACTGAAAAGTTGAATGGAACGGCCATAGACAGGCCAGTTTCGTCCCAACCTGATGACGATCCCACGTGGGATGGATTTGTGAAGGACTACATGGCACTTGGCAAGGAGAAGGACCCAGGGCTGGTAAGAAAGGATGCTCTGAAAACGTAACAAATTTCTGCCGTTCTTCTAACGCTTTCTTAGTCTCTTTTAAAATGAAAGAGCAGTTTCTCTCAATCACTTTGGTGCTGTTGCGGCCATTATACATTGCGTCAAAGCTTGCATCAAAATTACGTAATTGATCTGCATGGTTTAACCTTGGGTTACATGCTTGATTCATTTGATTGATTTTTTTATCGATGTATAACTGTCATGTCTGCTAGAAATGGAACAGTAGTGGTAACGCTCGTCACTAAAGCGCTTTCTTATGAATTCTTTTGAGTGATTTGATTGTAAATGGGAGGACTTTGAATGAAACCGTACACGAAGGAAGCTATATGGCTAATACCACTATAGTATGGAAGGTAACATTTCGCCCAGACGGATTATTGTCGTATAAGTAACTTGTCTTGCGGGCGAGCCTGTTTAGCCTCCAGCCCTCCCCTTTTCTTTCGTGTATATTTTTAGCATCTATTCTAGATCATTATATTTCGTATATCTACTTTTAGTTAAACCGTAAATTGGTTGATGTGTAGTGATCACCTACACTGTACCCTTTAGGAGGGCTCAGATTTCCCTTTCCAAAGACACACAAACCAGCTACTCCTACATTTGTCATACCAACTTAACGTTTCAACGCATTTTATTTTAGATGGATATGACTTACACACCTACACCTGTGGAGGAAGATGAGCTTGACTATGGGGTTACTAGGGAAAGGATTTTATTCCCGGATACACATTTATAGTACAATGAAATGTTATTGTTTTTGTGTACGTATTGATACCAAAGGATATATTTTTGCCATAGAAATGTAAAATACACATTGTTGCATATAGAGACTGGTATGGTGAACAGTAATATTGTACAGGTAATCCAAGAATGCGTTCAAAATCAAGTGAAGTATTACTCCTTTAGTGGCTTGTTCAATAGGAAATTGTAGAATATTGCATAACTTTGTATATATAGGTAGCGGATGCATATGTACGTAGAGAGAGTATATCCGATATCTGGTATAAATGACAGTATTCAGTCATTTTTCACACTTTTACTGGAATTTGCAATATTGATCATCCATGACTTAACCACATGAAAACGAATATTACAAACTTTTGGTCAGCGAGACTCTTTGGTAAACATGACACATATCTCTAGCAATTATGATTGTTATTCTATCTGCAGTTATTCAAGGGGGTTATCCCTCGTTCTTATTCTATAAGAGCACCCTTCCCTTTCAAAAAATTATATATCAAGCTTTACAACTTTTTTTAATCCAGTTAATCTAAAGGTGTATAGTCACGACTAGAATTACTCGTTCGAGATTCTGTCCAAGAACATGAAATTGATAGTGGTATTGCTAGCAGTAATAGTAGTAGTCGTAAGAGTAGCAGTGGTAGTTGTGGTGGTGATGGCAGCGGTGGCAATAGTAGTAGTGGGAGTGGCAGCGGTGGCAATAGTAGTAGTGGGAGTGGCAGCGGTGGCAATAGTAGTAGTGGGAGTGGCAGCGGTGGCAATA
>JAAAKL020001209.1:0-26592 GCA_010016065.2 Carybdea cf. marsupialis auct. non (Linnaeus, 1758)
GATGATGATGATGATGATGATAATGATGATGATGATGATGATGATAATGATGATGATGATAATGATGATGATGATGATGATGATGATGATGATGAAGACGATGATGATGAAAGTACAATGACGATCATGACGAGGCTGATGATAATGATGATGATGATGATGAAGACGATGATGATGATGATGACGATGATGATGATGATGATGATGATGATGATGAAAGTATAACGACGATGATGATGACGACGACGACGACGATTACCTTTGAATCTGCAATAGTGTTAAGAACCCGATGTCCTCCCTCCAAATCGCAATTTGAAATAAGGGAAACTATGCACTTTCCAACGTAATCACGACAAAGGTCATCCAAATGTCCTGCCTTTGCAACCTACCGAAAAATAATGTGTATCAAGTTAAAGCAAAACAATACAAAAACCAATCCTATAGTCGATGTCTTAAGTAAGTGTCTTTCAAACGACTTCGTACAATTACTTACTATACTACAGTTCTTCATAGCTTTAATATCTGAAGAAAATGTACGATTTTTTTCTTACCACCAAGCTCCGTAAATGAGCTTCATCGATATCGCTGATTAAGAGGATTTGAGTGATCAAAGTTTTCTTACCACCACAAAGATAGATTTAGTACTCAAAATGATGCATTGTGAACACTTAACATTTCATTCCCTTTTTAACATGAATACTTTGTGTTAGCAAAGTCCAACTCCAATTGCAATCTCTTGATCAATTCCGACCAGTGACATAATGCTTCAAACTTGAAGTACGTAAGTAAGGACGAGTAGATTAGTCACAAGGGGGGGGGGGGAGTGGCCTAAGAGTGGAGTCAAAAAATTCTTCACAGTCCGCAAACTGCGGTAAATGAGTCAAAAGACATATGCTATAATCAAATCAAAATCAAATATATGCCCTATATACGCCGTATGCTATAATAGTAGCCTACAATGTCACTTGCATATGTCATCCTCTTTCGCGTTGCCATATAAACAGCTGCCATAGAAATAAAATGCCAACAAAGAAAATAACAATACGATTATTACAACTTTTCGTCTGATTTTTAGACTTTCTTCGGTCTACAGCGGAATGATGACATAGACAAAAATCTATTAAAAATACATTAATGCCTATTATCAAACAATTTAGTACGCGTACCTTTGCTGCAGTTTCAAAGCCAGATGCGTCACCCTTCCTTGCCAATAAGCGAACAACATTTTCCAATGGATTTCCCGATGCAAGGGAGCTACAAAAAATTCAAGGGAGGATGTCCAGTCTATAACTATCCAAACTAGATACGTCAATACAAAGGGAGCTAAAACACATGTTCACAAAATAGTCTTCTTGATGACGAACCTGATTCACTTTGCTGAAATAAGACAACAACAAACGTTCACACTGGGCATTAAAAGGGGTGCTAGAACATGGGTGTGCTAAAGCATAGGGGTGGGTATCTAAGGTATGGCTACGGAGTGGGGCTTCGGATAGAAGAATGCTTCCAAAGCTACAATGTCGTAAAGATGGCAGTGTGTATTATGAACCGGCAGCAACAGTAACGGTGTGTATTTGTGCATTAGTGGGGCTATGATGGAAATACGTGGTAACTGATGATAAGCAATCATAGGAATCCCACTGATTGACAAGAGAAAAGATTTGAGGAGAGAGGCAGTCTGGAGAGTCACTTAAGCTGTCTATCAAGAAACGGAAGTATGGACTGTCATACAAATTAACAGAAATAAGGTGTCTCCAATCTGCGTGGAAAAGGAAGGAAGAAAACGAATATACCCACTGTGAAGCAGAAGAGGTGATGCGAGAGTTGACGCGACGAAGTAAGTTCGAGGCAGGAGAGACGTAACTGATCGAACTGAACACAGACGCTAAGACTCCTGCGAAACTATTGTTGTTGACATGTGCTTGAAGTTTGGGGATTAACCGTTTGTTATGAAAAGTAGGCAGTAATACTATACGTTGTCGGAAAGAGGGATAGCTACTCATGTCACCGACAAGACTCTGAAGGGTTTCAGAATGTCTGTCATCGTACTTGATGAACCAGCCAAAAAACAAGAAATGCTTAACTTCTCCTTCTATGGGCGCAAGCATTGAAGAATCATCTCTAACAATGTTGTTACTGTCAAACATCACTAAAGACAAAAAAGTTTGAAAAATTTTTTGCGGACAAAATTATTTCTTTTGGAACAGCTTTCCCGATGGTGACATAATTCCTATTTGTCTCTTACTTGTTCCAATCAGATTACCATAAACCTTCTAATTATTGTTGATATCTTACAACCTTCAATGACCATACGATTGGATCAAGGACGGCATGTCAGTCCTTCCATGGTCAAGTCACATGTAGTAGAAAGAATGACGTCAAAATTGTACAGTGCTGGATGCTGATATTCACCGGTTGAACTGGGAACTAAAGCGGCGACTAGAGAAATCCAGTATGATGTCATCATGGGACAATTAGCTCACTTGATTGAGCACACGTCTTGAACTCGTTGGCCACGGCTACGTTTCCGGGTGGTGACATATTCTATCTATTTTCTATTATTTCTATTAGCTTTTTGAATCTGAACAGCTTTCGGGAAACGAACATTGATGGTCTTAATTCCGAACATGTAATTGTATCTGCAGGATTATAAATTTACCCTTCGTTCTACAATATCTCTCTTCGTACCGAGGTACATCACTATGCATTTCATATTCAAGGTGCCTATACATATGAAAGATCTACTGCGGTGAGTTTTCAGTATTGTACTAGACACAAATTTGTGGTCGCTGAGTTGTATTGGCATATGTTGAGTAGCAACCGACCACTACCAGTTGCTTCAAGATAATTGTCGAATCAAAACTTTGAGTCAAAGCTTGATCGATATGACATAATAGGGTGCTCTTTAGGGGTCATAATTTCAATCATTCGACTTACCAGGGCAGTAGGTTCGTTAAATAGAAGGGCGTTGTAGCGAGGGTTCACTCACTGATCTCTACAAACAGTGGATGGTGCATCCTCCATCTTAAAGTGAAGTCAGTCGTTGGACGCCATTTTAGTCCTTATCAAACATTGCTTGTAAACGATGTTATGTAACATGGCGGGCCTTCCCGCGCTATTTTAACTTCTGGGGACTAACATTCGTGACCACACTTTTTCGCTGTTGGAAACAGTAGGATTGCTCGATCCAGTATTTTTTAGAAATCAGTGGGTTCACTGCGTCTCCAAACTCACTTGTTCATCAAGATCATAAGTTAAAGAACTGATTATCTCCAGGCGTCCCCTTCATTCTCCACATGAACACGTTATGATGTCGCCACACCGAAGCAAATAAATACAGCAACATCACTATCCAAACAAATAGTAAAGTACACATGCAAGTTTGTTGAGATACGCACCATTTAGCTTCCTGTTCCACAGCACCAACATTTGATAACTTATCTGTCCAAGCTTTATATACACCTTTAATCACTGGATCGTCAGGAGGCATATGTAACTGAGCAAGAGCTAGGGCTTCCCTGCGTTGAGGAGAGTAATAAAATAAGTATGCTAATGTCACCTATCCTACTCAAGGCTGATTTTACACACTACGACTTGTCGGGCTGATTCCGTCGGTCAAATTTTTGCTGAGATTAGCGACCGTGAAATCTGGCGTCTAAACAATAGAGTTTGCGTCAGACCAGCTGTGAATCGGATCGACCAATCGTAGCGTGTAAAGCAGCCTTCGTCCAGCCTAACTGTCGAAGATTCTTCACGTTTGGTGAGGCAAAAATTGGAAGGCATTGAACTAGAAATACAATCTGAGATGGGCATGTTTAATTTAGCTACTTGCTCTCGGCATCGCGACTTTAAACTAAAGGCTCGTCAATTACACTACACACTAACTGAATACCTTCACAAAACACAGATCAGACTATTTTCAGCATCCATCAGGCTACCGGCATTCTTTGCATAAAGTTTTAAACTCTCTATACGGTGAAACGCTAACTGTAAAAAGCAAGTGGGGTGCGGGTAATTTTATGTTCTGGTAATGCTCAATTTGCAAAGGAGCTGCACAAAGCACGGTTAAATGACTACATGCAACTGTACGCTGGGTGGTATGTATGGTCAGCGATAAGCAAGAAAAAATGTTGAGTTTCCGTACATGAAAATTGGTACTAGGGAAGATGAGTCGGCCTCAGATTCTATAAAGTCAAGTACCGATGGTATCTATGGAATTTTAGAGGGATGTCTTAAGTAGATTTAAACAGGTTGTCCTATATTTGTAAGAAAGTGAATATCAGCGAGGGGTAAATCACTCGAATAAAAATCATGTACGCATCTAATGGAAATAAAAAATTTAAAAATCAAAGAAAAAAATTAAAAAGTCAATGGAAAAATCAAAAATCAAGGGGAAAAAATTTAAAAATCAGAAAAAATTATTAAAAAGTCAAAGAAATTGATCTAAAAATCTGACTATCTTTTTTAATGAGAAGAATGAAGTGAGCACAACATTTTGTCGACTTTCAAATTGTCTTAAAATAATGACGTTATCATAACGACACTTACCTACTCTATCACAGTTACATATTGTTCTTATCAAAGACTCCCACTGACTCCCGTCCAATTGACATCCCACCAAATTAAGTTTTAAATTTCCAGTACAGATGTCACCTCTCAGTGACTTGAATTTAGAGCTTAGTATCGAACATAAGAACACAAACGTTAAGGATCAACAGCTTTAATACAGGAATAAACAGAAGAAATATAACAAAAGAACAAACGAAGGCAATGAGCACAAAAAATACGCTAAAGAAATCAGAGCTTCATTACGATCCTCGAAAATCAGAAGAGAAATCAACTCACCTGAACATTTTTTGATTTTTTAACATATCGATGGCCGTCTTGTATTCCTCAATAGCTACATAGTAGGAAGCAGCCGAATGGAAAGATTCCTTCTTTCTTAAATGATCTGCAAAATTCTTAGCCACTTCTTTCCAAACCTCAGGCCTCACGTTATCTTGACAAGCTAATTTTTAAGGAATATTATAGAAATGTAAGATAGATATGTGTATAATGAAGAACCAATACAACTACTGCAAAGTCTAGTAATTCCATGCCAGACTCGAAGCAGGAGTACTACTCCCGTTACTCAATCTATCGTTGCTTTATCTTCATACTTTCAAAACTTGTCTTCCAGCTTCGAGAACGACATTAAATCTTACAGATTTTGTTGATTCCTATCAGATCTGAGTATTTACCATTCTTGTCAGATGGGTTTGTTTGTGAGTCTTGCAATTTAAATCAGATAGGAGTACGTATCAAGATTAAATATTGGATCTTAAACCAAAACTGTGAATGAGAAGCCAGATCGGATCTCGGACCAGAATTGTAAATGAGGAGTCCAGATCGGACCTCGGACCGGATTTATGCATCAGGTGTTAGCACCGACTCACTGCAGTGTCGGACCTGGATTGGATTTCCTCATTTTATTTGGAGCTTTTAAAACAGGTTAATGTCGGATGGGATTCCATTCGGGCTACGAATCCGACCCGATAATAACCTGATGTTAAAATTACATATTTGTTCCGTAAAAAAATTAAATGCTCTACATTACCTCCTTGTAGTGCACTTACCCATTGGGCTTAGGGCTACTATCGTCTCAGTTAATTGACCCTTTGATTTTGCAAGCTCAAAAGCTCCCTTGATATCTGACATCCAAACATGAAGCTGAATGGCTTGTTCAATGCTGTTATTATCAACATGATTTTGAACTATAGGATACAGGAAAAGAAAAAGAACAAAAATTGTGATAATACTAATAAAAGAAGGCAACTACTCAAGCGTGAATGAGCCGAGAATTATGGCGATTTTTGGTTCACTGTATGGTATAAAGGTCGCTCAGAGTTTCAGCTTAAACTACTGGAGGTTGTTTACATCGAGCTACACAAGCCCTCTATTTGCAAGCAGAAGGATTTCGTACTGCCGGCGAACTTAATTTAGAATGTGTCATTTTCCAGTGTCTTTAAATTTTGTATCACGAACAACATAATCATCATAATGATAGTAATAATAAAAATACGTTGAAAATAATGCATAGACCATTTAGCAAGTCTATTCTTATGCAAGCGAAGAAGGGAACAGAGCCACAATCAAGTAATAACATTTGAGTGTCTATGGAAAATTAGGAGTTGATTAAAAAAATTGCGTATCCAGTTGGCATTTAAGTCCTGTCCGATTAAGATAAATTAAGCTGAAATACGCTCACATAATCCAGTACAAACCCTCGCTTATTAGCTCTTCGAATTTCCCTACCACGTGCTATTAGCTGTATCGGTGCTTCGTCACATTCATGCAAAAGTACAGATGCAAGTTAAACTACTTTCATTATCATTATCATTGTTTCCTTACATAACGCGAAAGAATTCTATAAGCTTATACGCAATTTTGGTGTCCTTATAAGTCCATAAACCCTACGTGGAATTCTATCCATCTACAAGCGTAATATATACTTAGAAATTCGTCACGACTGATACAACCAGGCAAAGAACTGCTTTCTCACCCACTTTTCTGCAGTGTTTGTAACTAAATTTTCAAAGACGTTACGGTACCTACTACAAATTGGCCATAAATATCACGAAAGGATATGTACGTACTTTCTGCCCGAATCACCTTCAATGCATCCACCCAGTCTGTATACAGCCCAAGGTTAGTGTGCGATGAAATGATATCTTTCCATTCGGCTATACTTCCTTCTTTATCTTTATCTTTAAGTCACCAGGCACAAGAATTAATTAGGATGCGTTAATGACAGTAACAAGGCGGATGGCGTGTAAAAATGGTGGCTTCTCCGGGGTCAAACCCCCTCTTCCACATACATAAACATGTACTCGAGACTTTCTATAAAACAGTTATTTCTTTGCTGATAAGTCCCTTATGAAGGGCTTCTATGCCCCTGGTCCTACTTAGATTTGGCACGGAACAAAACGTTGTTATCTCCATATAAATGGATGAATAAATGGATGAATGAATGAATTAATGAATGACTGATAGGATTGAGTGAGGGAGTGAGTGAGTGAGTGAGTGAGTGAGTGAGTGAGTGAGTGAGTGAGTGAGTGAGTGAGTGAGTGAGTGAGTGAGTGAGCGAGTGAGTGAGTGAGTGAGTGAGTGAGTGAGTGAGTGAGTGAGTGAGTGAGTGCGTGAGTGAGTGAGTGAGTGAGTGAGTGAGTGAGTGAGTGAGTGAGTGAGTGAACGAGTGAGTGAATGAGCGAGTGAGACACTTTGTAAGGGGCTGCGTAGAAGAACTGAGTGAGTGGGATTAAGTGAAGGTCTCAATGTCAATTTTTAAAGAAACGATCTTTAGCTACAGCATTAAACTATTTCGTAATGATGATACAGACGAGGATAATGGTACCCAAATACGACCTGTGACATACTGCTCTTAAATTATCATGATACATGAACAATAACTGGTAGCTTATTATCCCGCAGATATTCTCGGAAATTCAAGAGAAGAGATAGGACGACACGTACAATAGCAATAGCATGGCAAGTGTCCATCCGCCTAAGATAAAGAGGACCTCAAGATTTTCGCCAGTCTTGTCAAACGTATCATTATCATTACAACATTACTGACGAGAAACCTAAATAAGGGGGGTGCTGTAACACTAACAGACACTATCAATAGTAATAACTGAAAGACTATCGATCATGTATTCGCTACACTTTAGAATCAACAGCTTTATTGCCTTACGACATATTTATCAGCAGAGTTTAAAGTGTTAATCTACTCATCTTTTAGCACTTTTCAAGGCAGCTTCGTGCAGTGGACACCGAATTAAAGCAAACTATTGAATAGGCGATAGTAGCTTTAAATAAACGTACCATGCAAGTATGTTGCAAGCATGACGCACTCATTCTGAATCCAAGCTCTGTCTTTCTGATCAGCAGTTGCGCACAGAGGTAACAAAGATTTGCCTCGTTTTCGTGTTGCCGCATCTGAAGAGAGCGAGCGGCCTGCAAATGACAACATAAAACGACAATGTGAACTGGCATAAAAGAAATATACGACTAAGAAGAAATTTATTGAGCAAAAAGGGTACAGGCTGATCCCAATTTTCTGCTTATAGAGCATTAATAGCCAAAATGAGCATAATGAGAATAAAAATGAGGCTTACTTGGTTAACACTTGATGGCGATGCGGCTGATACTGATGGTGATGATAGTGATGGTGATGATGATGATCATCATCATCATCACCATCGTCATCATCATTATGAAGCGATAATGACGATAATGACAATGACTATGAGCAAGATGACTATAGCGATACTGCTTCTGATGATTGTTGTGATCAGTATTTCATAAAATACAACTTCCATTTTGACAGCCTGTATAGTGTAGACTTCGTTCACACCTTAAGTAAAATGTGAAGTAAAATGTGGGGCAAAACAGAAAATATTATCGTTTGATTCCAGTTGACTTTATCTGCTTGCCATCTTGATATTAATTCTTGATGCGGCCCCTACAAACAAAATGGTGCCGAGAACTGGTTAATAATATCAAACTGCATACAAAACGTTCCATCGATTTGTACTCCTATTAAGTCCGAAGTCATACAAATCATACAAATTGCTACCTTAGATAAACAATAAGAATTAAACTCACCTGGTTTCGGCTTTGTTGCTTTCAGCACCGCGTCTTTCGGCGGCCGCTCTTCTAGCGGCACTTCTGGGGTGACCTCAGTTGGTGTATTTGGTGTCGACACGTGATCCTCTTGTCTACCCTTAGAACCATCACTGCTCGGATATCGTAGTACCTGTTTCTTCTTCCACTTGTCACCATACACAATGTTGTCTACAATCGAATAGCAATCACCATCAAGACTATTTTTTATACCTTACTAACCAGGGCCCATGTTATGGGGACTACAGCCATGCCCTCTAAATGACCCGGCGTGACTTCCAAGCGAAAAGGTTGTCTGAGAAGATTTACTATAGTAAATTACTTAACACTTCTACAATTTGCGATTTTTACGTGTTAGATGTTCAACTAGCTTAATGCCGGCTTCCCTCTACGACCTTATATTATTTTCTCATCCCATTATGTTATCCTCGACTTCAATCCACCCCATCAGTTCACCGTTAGTTTCGCCTTGTGCCACTAAGTAAATTAATAAGAACGTTTGTCCTGTCACTACCATGCCTCAAAAGGTAAAGTATAAATACTAAATGAAATTAGTTACCAGGGGGATTACTGTGTGCCTGCTCCAACAAACACCATCGATAGATATTGAAATCTTCGTCGCCTGAATAGATAACGTCACTATCCACAGGGCTCCACAGAACTGACAAGACTCTACTCTGGTGGTCCCTGAAGTTAGCCTCGGGTTTGTCGTTCATAGCATCCCAAACCTGCCGCAAAAGAAACATTATTCACAATTATTAGGTAACACAATGCTATCTGATACCATTTATACCCTAGGTTCTACATCGAGATCAGGATGGTATACAAAACATTCTAAAGGATTATGGACGGAGGTACGGAAGTAGTACTTACCAGAGGCACCTGGGCGTGCAATATGTGCCCATTGCAACATAATCATTAAGGGTGGCAACTGCAACTACGATCTTACCACAACAATTATTACTGAAAGTGACTTTACTGAAATTAGTTTACTCTTATATAGGCTAAGAAACGGAGAAGAGTGTGAGTGAGACATGAAACAAACAGCTTAAGTTAACAAAATGTAAGCATGCAAACAGACAAAAACAGAGCAGGAAATGAAGAACTACCGCATTAAGGAAAAAGAAAGAAATAAAACCAAAAGAGAGTGAGAGAGGGAACATAATTGGATGAGCAAAAAAGAACGAAAGAAACAAAAGAAAAGCATAAGGGAAATCAAAAGAAAGCAAGCAAGCAAGAACGAAGAAAAAAGAAAATAAGATAGAAAGAAAGAAACAAAGAAAGAAAGAAAGAGAGAAAGAAAGAAAGAAAGGAAGAACGAAAGAAAGAAAGAAAGGAAGAACGAAAGAAAGAAAGAAAGAAAAAAGAAAGAAAGAAAAAAGAAAGAGAAAAAAAAGAAAGAAAGAAAAAAGAAAGAAAGAAAAAAAGAAAGAAAGGAAGGAAGAAAGGGAGAAGAAAGAAAGAAAGAAAGAAACAAAGAAAGAAAGAAAGAAAGGGAGAAGAAAGGAAAGAGCGATGTAAGAGATTGAGAGAGAAATTACGAAATTCGAAAGGAAACGGAAAACATGAACAGGTTCCAGTTAGCTTAAAGGATTTCAAAATACACAGCGATATTACAAATGGAGATCCTACTTGAACAGTGCAGTCGTATGATCCAAATGCCAGCCACCCTGCAATATGTGGACTCCAGTCAATCGAGGTAATTCGCCCAGTATGACCAGAGAATGCCCGTATTGGCTGAACAGTTTCACAATTGCTCCAGGTCTGGTATCCTTTAAAGAGGAGAAAACAAACCGCCAATTAATAGTAAGCACGTTTGACTCACTATCCATAAATTTAATTAGTAACTTTCCCAAATTTTGATTTCAGGGGATACTGGTATCAAAGTGACTACAATATTTTCTTCAATAAATGTCGCGGTTATAAAAATTTGGAACTTTTAGTAGAGTGAGTGTGGGGGGAGGGGCTTATAGGAGAGCAGCGATAGAAAGAGAGGGAATCAAGTTCATTCATACTTCCGGAATGACTTCATCCACATTTTAATCTGCTATTCAAAACTATTCTAAAACAGATTGACCTAACTTTGATCATTATTTGAAAGATTTACGTGTTTGTTTCAGATGGATTAAGTCATAAAACGGCTTCCGAATGTCCAGTAGCAAATATCTTGGGTGCAGTGGAGAGATTTTCTACGCAGAGACATACATTTAAGCTGATGACAAACGACGCGGTACGATACCAGCCTACATTTGCAGCTAACATCAAACAAGTGTACGGCTAACGTGCTGCAGCCGGTCAAGCTTAAAAAACGTGCGCTATTGAATCTATGTAAACAACCTTACAACTTATTTCCAATTCAAAACAACGATGGTATCCGACAGCTGCAGTTAATGAAGCGATGGCGTACTGACAATAATGTTTCGTTTCTGTTGCACGATTATGGATCTCCGTTTTGACTGGTTCGTAGCAAGCTGCAGTGGGTTGCAACCAGATGTCACGTGGTCTTTAAGCTACGGTAGCCATACTTAGAGAGCTACCATTTTATGTATGACACACGCGGCAACTTGGCAGCACTCTGCGTGTAGCTGGCTACCGTTTATTAGAGAAGCATTATCAGAGAGAGATATTTATTTGGGAGAGATATATATTAGAGGGGTCCATTTATCAGAGAGGGACATCTATTACAAAGGGATATTTGTTACATCGGGCTATATATTACAGAAAGGCATTTGTTAGAAAGGGGTATTTATTAGACAGAGGCATCTGTTAGAGAGGGGTATTTATTAGAAAGAGACATTTATTAAGGAGGGATATTTGTTAGAGACGGACACTTAGTAGAGAGGAGTATTTATTAGAGAGAGGTATATATTAAAGGAGCCTATTTAGTGGAGAGGGCTATTTATTAGGGAGGGATATTTGTTAGAGAGGGACACTTAGTATAGAAGAGTATTTATTAGAGAGAGGTATATATTAAAGGAGACCAGTTAGTATTGACGGGTATTATCAGAGAAAGGCATTCATTAGCGAGTTCCGTTGATAAGGAGGGGACAGTTATTAGAGTAAAAAGCCATCAGAAACAATTAAACGTTTAGGTTATGTTGATAAACATCCTTAAAGAAGTATCACCTATTATGCAAAAAATGTATATCGACTGCCTCTTGCGCATCGCACCAAAGGCTAGGCTTGCCTATCATATAGTAGTTGTGGGATTACTTCAAATAAAGCAAGATAAAACACTTTGCTTTCGTACAGAAAGGATTTGTCCTGTCATTGAGAGTTTCCCTTCATCACATAGTTAACACGGGGACTGCATGGTTAAAACACACACACATTTCAAAGTTCGTTTTTAAATTTAGAATGAATTTTATGGATCTTGTAAATAATAACCATCAACTTTGTTGAACTTTGTTGGTATTATGTTGTCTCCATGACTCTAAAATATCCATTAATATCACTTACAGTAATTAACGACGACTTAAAGGTATGAATCCGTTACAGTTTATTGCCACTTGCAAGCAAGATATAGACAATAATCTACAAACCTCAAGGTCTCGACCAAATGGTAATACTGCCGCAAGTTAGACGACCGGAAAGATTGGCTTAAAAGGTAGAGCTACAAAGGTTCAAAAGATTTAGTCATTTATATTCTACCAATAACATTTTTGACAGTATAATTAAGACTTGCGTGTTCATACCAAATGCTAGCTTTTAGGCACAACTCACATAAAATCGTGTCACGCTCCTTAGAGTAGGGCGTCTCTACGGAAAGACGTGATAGTATGCAGTGCTAACTAAGGTATTGCACAGGGCGAGGGGGCTGGCCATCCACAACGACATGCTCAGTAAACGCCACGTGTAAATAAACAGGAATGACTGTTTGATATCGAAGGAATGATCGTGCTATTCTCGATGCAGAATTCGATAACATATAATGTGAGGCTATTCGAAGGCATCAAGGCATTTTTATAAAAGGGTTTATAAAGGGTGAGTGCACTCCATGGTGAGTGCTTATTTGTGCATGTACGGCGTAGTTGCGCATGGTGAGTGCTTATTTGTGCATGTACGGCGTAGTTGCGCATGGCTCGCGATTTTTTGTCTCAAACTTGATTGTAAGACGGATTGCCGTAGAATTAATACTTCAAATAAGTCGCGAATCCTGTTTTAACTGTTGTTCAACAGCAGAGCATCACCACTAGGCTAGGCAATACTACCGACATTATTGGTTAGTGAAGCTACAATGAAAATTAAATCTCTCTATATTTCACATACCAGACAAATCTGTGATGAACACTTTGTTATCATTAGATCCAGATGCGAGCCAATACGAATGATCTATTTCTAGGGAAGAGATTAGCAGCGACTTAATGAAAATGCAATAATTAATAAACAAGATAACTGGTACACCAGGTCAATGACAGAGTATATATTTTTTAATCTTGAAGCTTAGGGAAGCTACAAAAGTGGACTTAAAAGAAAATGAAGAGGTGTACAGAGGTTGTAGTCGCGAAATGCCCTTTTGGGGTGCATAGACATGCTACATGTACATTATTAAACAGGGGTAAACGATGGGGGCGAGAGAGGTGTGGTTAACTGGAACCATTTGTGGCATTAAATAAGTGTAGTGGCATTGCGATGATGAATGCAACTAATTATGTCTGTGACAATGTACAGTTAGATTGGAGACACTTGTAGGAAATTATGAAAATAATTGAAATTGC
Organism: Carybdea cf. marsupialis auct. non (Linnaeus, 1758); assembly: GCA_010016065.2. Classification (NCBI taxonomy): domain Eukaryota; kingdom Metazoa; phylum Cnidaria; class Cubozoa; order Carybdeida; family Carybdeidae; genus Carybdea; species Carybdea cf. marsupialis auct. non (Linnaeus, 1758). The sequence continues at coordinate 13,383 of JAAAKL020001209.1, forward strand.
TCGGTTTTGAATTCTGTAAAGACATTTCGAGGTATCACACTTTCTTTTAAATGTTCCCCTACCTGTTCTCCGCGTGGGAATTTTCGGATGCCACTTTATGCTATTGATGATTTTGTTGTGGGCAAATACTTTTGCGATTGGTTTCAAGTCAGGAGCACTGAAAATCTCAATTAGCCTATAAGGAAAAATAGTTATACAAAGATTAAAATTCCCATCAGTAATAATCTACACCTTGGATGTGCCTTTGTTGAACTAGGTAAAATTTGTCAATTTTCATGATTGGATTAAATAAAAATCTAATGTACTTATGTCTGTGTGCGCCCCCTACCGTATCTTCAATACTGTCCCCAGTTCTATAGTACTGAAAAGATCTTACTGCAATGTATTTTACTGCAATGGATCTAAGCCTATTTGAACCCACGGACCCTTCAGCTTATCTTCAAAGAATCTCCATATACTCTACATTACTTCTTATCTACATATCACGCTAACACGACCTCATCAATGGCGGTGTCAAAATGACTGCATTACCGCGTAATATATTATCCAGTGTAGATTTATACACATGGTTTCCTACCGTTGGATATTGTTAAGTAGAGTATTTTACTATTTTGTACAACATACTAAATTGAGGTATAGTTTGGTACAGTACAACCTGAATCATTGGCTCCGCAATCTATGGTCCGCTTTTGGGTCCATAACCTGTTAAAAACCGGTCGAGAAAACGATCGTCTCTCCTTTTCTGCATCGTAATTTCCCAGATAGAATCAATAAAAAGGAGTAAAAGTGACACGTATATTTGTGAGATTACTGATCGAACACTGATAAATGCATTTAATACACACGTGTATTTTATGACACTCAGATATCGACATAAGCATTGCACTAGATTTTCTGATTTGAAATAGGTATAGTACGCCGGCCTGGATGTGACTGGACCACAGGACACAGGATGCGATGATATCCTCTAATATAGCATGCAATAGAATGGAATTGTTGTTGTACAGAGGTACAGTGTTGAGGGATGTATTAGAATGGGGCACAATTCGATGGAATGGGTTATTTTCTTCGTGCAGCACGATATGGAATGCAAAAACGGAAACAGATAGAATGTACTGATCGGGGTAGCAAGTAACTACGTCACGTACCAAGCCAAGTGTCACGTGGTTTTGATGCTTTGGCGTTTTATCCCAAAGAAGGGTCCAAAAGCGTCAAGTAAGGCCTACTTGCATCTTAAATATTTAGTATCTGTCTGTGGCATCAAATAGTAGACAATAAACGTTGGAGTTACCTGTTTCCTTCAGTGGAGTGATGAGGTATGGCTCAGTATAGCAATGTATTAAGTAGATAACCTAACGTGCTTCATCATGATGTGATAGGAGCGTCAGTATATGTGTTGAACCACGTAACTACGTCTTTCTTTAGCTGATTTTATACAGCCAGAGGGTATGTACAACCGCTTTACAGAAACTAAAAGACAACCAACAATACTGAAGGAAACTTTCGATTTTGGCCATTTGCCAACTTTACACTTCCTTGAGTGTTGAAACTGAAGCCTCAATATATGGCAAAGATAACAATACTATCGTGTGAGATTATAGCACAAACGAATGAATCAATAGTATTGAAAGAACAGTATTGAAAGACATGAACCAAAGCCAGCTATTTTAAACAACTACGCACGGAGTACCGAAACATAACGATACTTTGTTAAAATATAGCTGTATAGCAGGTATTTTACTGTTTCGGAAGGTAAAAGGTGCTGATACTAAGCGGGGTGCGGCTCAAAGTCCAGGCATTGCAGAAGGAATTCGTCTATCAAGGTTTGACCAAAGCCAGATTCGGGTAACGGCAGCATTGTGATCAACATTGACGTCTTACTGCTAACGAAGTCGACTGAATGCATAACAGTACTGCGTCTGCATATCACACGATTAAGTAACTAAATCAAGTAATTCGGAATTAGAAGTAAACAGATCTAACCCGTTGTCGTTACCAACAGCAACTAAATGGAATTCATGGTGCCAATGCACTTCGCTTCGAGCAGGAAATTCGATCTAGAGAACAACGGAAAGTATTTCAAGGGGTGATCAAAGCTAGAATCTGCTTGTAGTTGAATGTACCAACGTTCTCATCTAGATAATAGAGAGTTTACGATTTCATGACGCAGGGGCTACGGCGACCTAGAGAATAGTTGGCTCTAATGTGCGCATACTCGTTGTGGGAATGACCTTCATAAAAAAAATCTACTGCGACGCAACGGTCGGCCTATCAATCATATTTAAACTGCAGGCTGCATGTAATGCCTATCTAACTGCGCGTTATTTTGGCATGGTATGGTATGGCATGGTATAAAATACATACGACAACAGAGGTTTCACTGAGGCTTGTTTTGATTTATAGAATTTCGAATCGTCATCAATGAAAGGGCTATGATTTCGCGCCCTTTTGCGGCTACCATATTGCTTATTGTTTACATCGCCGTCGTCGTTGCCTCAAATCGTGATGATATTTTGGTGTACGACCTACGGAAGTCTGGTAATAACGCGGCCTCGTGGTCGTAGTGCGTCGTGAAATCGTAAAATCTCTAATGACTTTCGTGGGGAAAAGGGTTTGGCATGGAGGAAACGTTTTCTTAAATTTCTTACATCAAACTTATGATAAATTTAGCTTTTTTAAAAGCATTGGGAACAAAAGTTATAACACATGAGCCTAGAGAAAAAGATTACAAACAGAAAATAATGGTGTAAGTTGTAACCTTAATGCAACAAATGAGTTCTGAAATCTAGCTTTTGAGAGGCAAGCTTTGGCAAACGAAGAGATAAATACTAGACAAGATCGCCATTTTGAAACAAATGAGTAAGGGTACTAAAATATCCTGACAGAAAATGGTAGTTCTGTAGCGTAAAATAATCTGATCCCACATAGTGAATCTTCTATATTCAAACGAGGGATTCTGCAGTTAGACTTCGGTCGCATGAAAAATCAAACAAGGGATCGTTGAATAACAAAAGGTGCTAGATCGCTTCGGTAGTTACTCTGTAAAAACGCCCTTTTAACATTACCTCTTACACGTTTAGCAGATGCTCGCGATGAATAAAACCTTGACGTCCAAGGGGAACCCTATGCACATACATTGTTCGACTCGGCTTAAGAAGATAAAATTCATAGGAGATTCATGACCATTTCAGATTTTTTAAAAAATCTATCACGACACTTAAACAATGATTGTGAATGAACTGTGTTACGATAACTCTACAAGAAGTTAAACGTGTAAATAAGGTTTAGAAACTTCTTCCGACGTTTTTATTCCCGGGATATGTATTAACTCTTCATTAACTTGAGATTTTAGGTACAATATGAAATTTGAGGGAAATTCTAGAAAATCTACTAAGAGCTACGATTATGCAAAAATGGATGCTCATCTTCATAAAGAACGTTTCAAAATAACAGAATCTATATTATTATATAAATTTTAAAATTGCAAGGTAGGCCTAATGGCCATACTTGATCCAATCCAAACGTAATCGCTGTAATGCGTTTTGCTAAAAGAAAGAGTTGAACACATAAACAATGTCAACTTTACTCCAGCATGTAGGCTAAATCAACACTTCTAAATACGTATCAAATGAAAGACTGTCGTCTGCAATAGTTTCTGAAAATAAGAAATTTTATTGATAACTTATCAGAATGCTTGCGACTGTACTGCATATGGACCCTCTACGTACACTCTCCATTTCTAGTTAGACTGCAATTTTACATATTTGTTCCCTTGAGAATACAACTTTCTAAATTTTGGTCAGTTAAAATATATTAAATTGCAGGTGGCAAACACAAGGTTCACAGTTCCACAGGGAGCTGCGATCGCATAAGACTGCAGTTTCGTTCGTGAGTATGTCTTCTTGTATTACAGTAAATATGATATTAGTTAAAATAAAAACGTTAAACTCACATGTATGAAACACTAAAATGATAATATTGATGAATAAAAATGAAATAATAAATGAATAACTGAATGGATATATGAATGAAGGAAGGAATGAATGAATGTATGAATTAATGAGTGAATGTATGAATGAATGAACTGACCAATGAATGAATTAATAAATGAATTACGGAATGGATGAATGAATGATTTGAATGGATATACGAATGAATGAAGGAATGTTTGAATGAATGAATGAATAAAATAACTGACAAATAAATGACTTAATGAATGAATGAATTAATTAATGTACGAATGAATGAAGGAAGGAAGGCATATATTGAAGGAATATGAACGAATGACGGAAGGAACATGAGTACAGGAACATGAATGAAAGAATGAATGAATGAATGAATGAATGAACTAATGAACATTTTACTGATTTAGACGAGGTACGTACTTGTGGGTCTATGTTGAAATGAGACTCAAGAGGTCAATAATAATAACTACTTCACCAGTTTACAAACTTTATAACAGATCATCTGTAAAACTCACAGGCAAAACAGACCCTGAGCAAGCTGATAAAAGCAACTGTTATCTCAATGAATATTTAAAAGTTGAGGCGTGACGACACAATAAAAAAATTGTTGATTTGGGAATGACCTTTAAATGGCACATGCCATATCCACGAGGAGTACTTAGATGTCCAGAGTCGTTGGGATGCTCTTTAAAATATCAACCTGCAATCCTAAGTGTTCTAAAAACGTTCGTTTACAATGGCAAGCAAGGCAGCGCGGTTAGAGTAAGTACATTTCTGTTTAACATTAACAACTTGCAAAGAGAGACTTGATGTAAACTAAAGTGATAGCCTGTCTATTTGTATCAATATTAGTCCATAAATTCTTGAAAGACGTGGGCAAACCAACACTTGCAAGACTGGCATGTTTATAAATTTGAGTCTTCGCCGCCCCAATGTTGAATACAACCCCCAGAATGCAACGCGCGCTCCTGGAATAAGTGGAAAGGCCTTTTCTGTCATAAAAGGTATCTGTGCCCACAGGCTATCCTACGTTCAGGCAATGCCTCTGGTAAGTAAGGGAGGATAACCTAGTATCGCCTATTCCGTTCACGCAAGGGCACTTGTTCATTTCTGGCAGAGGTATAAGTAATACCACAGCTCCTAGGTTCCACTTTGGATACCGCCCAGCTACTTACCATTAATATTTACAAAACACCATTTAGTGACATAAACAAAAACCTGAAATGCTGCTTTATGGTGCAATCTTTTGGCCATCTCGTGTCCAACAATCGAATTACAAAGCTCTGCTGTTTTAGACATCGTTTTCGAAAACGCTTCCTTCTCCACTCTACACGCTTGTCTATCACAAATGACTGGCAAGAACGTCCAGGAAAAACACTATTTTTGAAACAAGTCCTAAAATTCAAGGAGAAAATATTTTATATAAATTATATAATAAAATAATATAATACCTTCGGTGACATGTGCTTTCCTATGATCGTATTGATATCCAATGCATCTTTGTGTAGGAATTTCAAGTAATGCATCAGTACCACACCATCTCCTCCACAGGAATAAATGCACGAGACTTTCTGTTGCCTGTCTGTAAAGAGAGACTACAGTGTAAATACGACTTTTCGACTTAAAAACGTAAGATTTATGCTAATAACTAGCATGAAAGATACCAATCGGTACTGATACTATGACGTCACGCTGACTCTCGAAGCTCCGGTGTTATTCTTGCTTTGAACGCAACAGCACGTCTTTTACGGGAACCGATTAGAAGAGCACTCCTTCGAGTTTTAAATTTTCGATTCAGATGATACGGCACTTAGGTGATAAGGCATTTGGATGATACGGCATTTAGATGATACGGCATTTGAATGATACGGCATTTGGATGATACGGCACTGAGGTGATAAGGCATTTGGATGATACGGCATTTAGATGATACGGCATTTAGATGATACGACATTTAAATGATACGATATTCAGATGATACGATATTCGGATGATACAGCCTCAGTATACTTGCTCAAAAATGTTCACATATAGGCCCCCAAAAGCGACCGCTCCAAAACCGATATACATAGGGTTCATTATTTTAGCAGTAAATTATCCGAACAATTTCAAACCCTAAAGATGTTTGAATCTAAACATCAGACTCCGATTATTACAATGACCACTCCTAAAATGGTAGAATATTAATAAAAACAGTCAATACCAGGCAGAATATCGAGATTTTCTTTGCAAATAAGCGTAGCAACACCATAGCAACCACGTCACATGGAAACAAGATGGGGCATGATACAGAAACTTTCACCTCTCTCACGTCATAACTGTCAGACCCTAAGACAGCATGGCTAATTTTTCTTTGTTTTGAATTTAAAGAAGAATCCTAGGGATTTCTGAGAGTTTTGAGTACGAAAATTCATGACCAGCACAGAAAATTTCACAGAAAGTTGCCTAGAGAAACCAGATAGAAACAGTGGCCAAGATAGCAACAAACGTTCAGAAGTTACGAAAGAAGAGCCAACGAATAACAACGCACGGATACATAATATATAATTCCGGGATAAATTTTCTTAAATTTCTCATCCTTGTGGATCTCCAGGAGAAGCGGCCACCCTGCCATAATGCAGAGGGAAAGCCATTGACGTTCTTAATAATAGGGCAACATGAAAATTGAGTATTCTTTCCATAATTACAACATTTTAAAAATCGTGACGTCACACATTCCCTCCACATTTCCTGGAAGCTGCAATCACATACTCGTTGACCGAGATTGCAATGTTTTCTATGGTGCTAGATTCCAAATGGAATTTTGCGAAACTAATCACTATTGCAAAATCTATGAAATTTATAGATTCTAGTATTATGTCGCAAAAGTAATTAACTGTTCAGTAGCATTGAGGACGTGATCCTCTTCATAACAGAGAAGGATGTTGACTTGAATTGAGTTGATGCGGATATATTCCTACCATCTTGAGCAAAGATCACTTACTGGGCTCTCAGCCAAGTGTTTTACTTTTCAGTTATCCTGGTATGGCTTTATCTAGAGGATTTCAAGGTCGCAACAACACTAAAGGTCTTATTGATATCTAGGCAATACACACTAACAATGCATGTCTGTCGCTAAAGAGAACCTGCCAGTATGTTCATCTAACAGATCTTATATTCTGTCAGTGGTGACAGCAAAATTGGATGTTGCCGCTGAAGTGATTCCTTCTTTCAAATAGAATTCACTCCAATTATTGACAAGCAACCTAGTGGATATTCATCCACTGTGTTAAACATGAAAATTTTCAAACTTAGCTTGCATTTATCACTATGCCAGATTATTCTAGTAAAGGCAAGAGTCTCGCCGAAGATACCATTGGAATAGCGAAAAACGCAGAAGTATCGGCAAATTTCCAAATACTGCCCAAGGCAGGCGGAATCACCTCGGGAACTATTACCGCGTTGTGTTTTCCTGTACCCTTCTTTTAAGACTATCAGTAAACGCTAGTAGAACGACTGTGAACGAAACTTCAACAAAATTGACAACGATATTGCCATATCCTGTATTCTCACCATCAATAAGCTTGAAATAATTGATAAACTCAGCTAAATCCCCCGCAAAATCTCATGAGAAAATTCTTTTATATTATGTCCCATGAAAAAACACTTGTCGCATCTTTTATCTTTCTTGACTGAAACTCATTCCTTGATGGCCCTACATTTTTGAGTTCTATATGAGCCTTGACGTAATTAACCATGTCGCTTTCAAATTCTACACAATTATCAACATACTGCATATCATCGACCTATCTCATTAAAGATGGAGTGAGTGAACTGTCAAACGCTAACAAAATGGCGGAGTTATATCTGCCTGTTGATTCTGGATAAGATGGTTTTGTAATGGGCTTCTTACACTGAAGGTAGGACTATTCGCAGACACAACGGCGGTCAGATATCACTCATACATTTTCTGACGCCTTCTAAACCATGCGAGAGAAATAGCTTAGAAGAAATAATGTAACAACTGTAAACCATACTTTGCTGGACTTTGACGACGGACCTGACCTGACCTGACCTGACCTGAAGCAGACCTTTCACCTCTGTTGTCCATGTATGCTCTGAATGTAAGTCTGATCTAATCTGATATGGAATACTATCTACGGTATACCTTCTGTTGTTATGAGCTATATTGGTAAATCACGCCCCCAAAACTTTCATCACCTAGTCCTATCTTTCACTTAATATTATCCAGCTTTTGCTAAAAGATACCTACTTGTTATCTATTTCGACAACATTTTCCCATCCTCGGCCACAACACAACACTGCATCCCACTTAGGTCATAAGACATCATGCGATTTCTCTACTTGGAACAACTGACCATTTAAGTCTCTCTAAATAAGAAGAGGCATTTTCACCCACTCCTCCTTGGCCACACAAGATTTGTCCATAAAGGAATTAAGCACAACTTCCCGTAGTGACTTCACTCATTCTAGCGATCGCACAGGCGTCCCGAAAACGTCCCGAGAGAATTCACATATCCGGAAATGTCCCAATAAGTTTCCATAGCAATTAAATGTAGACATTCAGCTTACCATCGATTGGCAAATTAGTTGCTTACAAATCACAAACTTGTCATACGTTACTCAACCATAGAGTGAAACCATGGAGTCGCAGGTTGACTAGGTCTAAATAAGCATGGCTGCGAACTTATCTTCAACTAAACAGTTTCTATTGATCTACGACGGTATTCGACCATCCACAGCATGATCTTTCACAATGGATGGAAAACCCTAAATTGTTAAATCAAAGAATTCTACTTTTGCTGTTTGAGAACCGTAGCAGAAGACGTGTTTCAATAGAATATTCAGAACTGAGGCGATCATCGCCGCCAGTCTGACTGTAACTTAATAAAAAGCAGACTTCAAAAATGTGCTACCCTATATGTGTTTTCAAAGCTTAGTACGATGACGTCTGTAGTTATGTTTCATTTAGTTGATAAGAAGCCTGGAAAATGTTTTATTGCAATGTTTTGAGACCATGACAAGGCTCAAGTTTCAATGCGAATTTTATCGGAGATACCCTGTCTCAATGAGTTCCGTAACCAAGCAGGCATTACACAGCAATGTTCCTCCTCATCACGACAAACCGTTCCTTTCCTATCTCTGTCGCTATGTGTTACTTCCTCTCACTTTAAACGGACTTCTTAAAGATTCTTTTCAAGTTTCGTTCCGCTCCTCTTGAACAAAGATACGCTCTATTTACTCTCCCTCTCCCTCAACTGTCGACACACCTAGCAACTTAAAATGTACTACTAATTAAAAACTTTCTCAATTCGTGCATTGTATATATTCTTCTTCTCCTAGGTGATTTCTCCCGTCTGCCGGTAGGCTTCCATGTAACGCCATCCTTGTATGTCCTGGGTGGAATCTTTGCATCTCTGAATGTCCACCCTAGTCCATTTCTTGATATTGTTGCTTCATGATTCCTTAAGTCATCTTTCTTTCTATTCATTACGCCCCCAATTAGCTCTCTCTGGAGACTGCTGTGTCAATTGATATAACCACAATAACTCATCCTTTTTTCTTGAGCAGTCAACATCACATCTGGTCGTCCTGCTGCTAAGGCAAGAACCATCTCGTTTTACATGTGTTCTATCTGACTTATTCTCAACATTTTCCGTATTGACCACATCTCAAACGATTCCAATCTGGAGTGACTTACAGACCAGATCTTCACATCATACACATTTCACTTCAATATTCGGATACGTGATGATAGCGGTGATCTTCGACAACATAACACTCCATTCAGATTAAGTTTGAAGGGTGTCTACATGAAAGTGAAAATGTCACCACCGGGATTCAAACCCGAGATACCGGTGGCATTTTCATTATTTTCTACTGTCTCTTCAAATTTGGTATTTTTAAATCCTCCCTTCTCTACAACACATCCTTTCATATTGTAAAAAGCGGACTTCGCACTTTACTTTCAGATATATGCAGTTTGATTACATTTTCATACAGCACCTTGAAGCACTGGCTCATATTTTTTTAATAACGTTCAAATGGCAATCTTCTGACACCATCTGTACCTTAATAGTAACCGCAAAGCATCTCTCCGAAAAAGAAACCCATTGATACTTAGCCAATAGTTTTCATACAGTATAACCTAACTGGGGACCGCCCCAACTTTTTAGCCGTCCCGAAAAAGTGAACCGAACTTTTCCTTTATGTTTTCCTTTATGCTAAAGTCCTGCAATCAAACCACGCCACTACGTAGATGAGTTTAATTATTATTCAGCTTAAGCCGACCTTTTGAATCCATGTATGGGGCCAAATCGAAACTTATTTACATGTCAGCTCACCCTCGATAAAGTGTCCGTAGTTCCCAACATTATGAAGTAACAACCCTCTGAAGCTAGCTACTTTTGGCAACTAGTTTTAGAACAATCATAGAGATGTCAACAGTGCGGGGGATATCATACTTTAGTTTAATGCATTACAACACAATGCTTGAAAATGACAATGGTGCCAGTGTTATGACATTACATTGTGATCAATGGCAACTTAGATATGGAAACTTATGGGTCGATGGGAACATAGATATGGAAACTTATGGGTCGATGGGAACTTAGAGGTTGAAACTTATGGGTCCATGGCAACTTAGATATGGAAATTTATGGGTCAATGGGAACTTAAACTTCGAAACTTATGGGTCGATTGGACCTTAGACATGGAAACTTATGGGTCGATGGAAAGTCAGATGTTGAAACTTATGGGTCGATGGAAACTTAGATACGAAACGTATAGGTCGATGGAAAGTCAGATGTGGAAACTTATGGGTCCATGGAGACTTAGATATTGAAACTTATGGGTCCATGGCAACTTAGATATGGAAATTTATGAGTAAATGGGAACTTAAATTTGGAAACTTATGGGTCGATGGGAACTTAGATATGAAACGTATAGGTCGATGGAAAGTCAGATGTGGAAACTTATGGGTCGATGGAAACTTAGATATGAAACGTATAGGTTGATGGAAAGTCAGATGTGGAAACTTATGGGTCGATAGGAGCTTAGATATGAAACGTATGGGTCGATGGAATTTTAGATGTGGAAACGTATGGGTCAATGGCAACTTAGACATGGAAACTTATGGGTCAATGGAAACTTAGATAAGGAAATTTGGGGGTCGATGGGAACTTAAAATTGGAAACGTATGCACCTATGGGAACTTAGATATGAAACTTATAGGTCAATGGAAACTTAGATATGGAAACTTATGGATCGATGGAAACTGAGGTGAGGAAATTTATGGGTCAATGGGAACTTAGATAAGGAAATTTGGGGGTCAATGGCAACTTAGATATGAAACTTATTGGTCAATGCGAACTTAAATTTGGAAACTTATGGGTCAATGGAAACTAAGACATGGAAATTTATGGGTCAATGGGAACTTAAAATTGGAAACGTATGCGCCTATGGAACTTAGATATGAAACTTATAGATCGATGTGTGTTACATCTTCCTCCCTCATCAAAGTGCCATAAGTTGCCTGATCAGCGAATAAATGAGTGGTATTATCGAACTTTCGCCTGAGTTGAAAAAAGCAAAGGTCGAACCGTGACTTCTTGAAGTAATGATACATTGCATGATGAATAGATATACCTGTGATAGGTTACTGATTCTGTGTGCCACAATATCGTACATATATACTGTACACAATACAATACTATATTTCAATTTACTAAATATGCGTGGCAAGGGAAAAGATGACCAATAAGTCATCTTTTCAGACAAACAAATTCGAGTGAACGTCTTATTTTGTCACTGCTTAATACATGTGTAGTACATGGCAAATGCGTTTGATCTTCAATGGAGTGTTCATTTCTGGTGACGTCCGGGCGTAAATTCAAGGAAGCGCACCACCTCACTACTTGGGCCACTGAAGTTTCGTCTCAAGGTTGGTACCCTTACCGGGGTCCTATAGTATTCCTTCAGGAGTGCTGGATTCCTCCTCCCCTGACAAAAAAAAATTCCTCGAGTTTCAAACGGTAAGTTGGTCTTCTGATTGTGTAAAAAATCACGGATTCGGTTTTATTTTGGCAATTCCATGCACAGACGTAGCACTTCACTAAAATTTGGTAACGCAAAGCTTAGGCTAACCAGCTCAAATCTTCTAATTTTCAATATCCACAATTTTCAATATCCACAAACTGAGTCAACCTGTTAAAGAAGTTAGGTAGTAAAAAACATGTAGCCCCAGCAATCGGTCTCTTGGGCAGAAATCATATTTCGCAAAAAATGTCAAAATTTGGAATATCCCAACTTTAAAAAGAAAACGATCGACGACTTTACATTGCACCTGCAGTGTTATGGAATCTGTTGATTTGAACCAAGTTTTCTTTCAGCTGAAATAATATCCCCTGGCAATTACCCAGGTCAATTTGGAATCCCGTGTTGCTTACCTTCTTCCTTACAGTCCAACTGAGGTCCGAATGAAATGGAATAAACTGTCTTCTTATGCGACGAATATGTTAGCTCACACCTACAAAAGAAATATGTATGGCAGGTAACCTTACCTTCAAGTACCACTCTGACAACAAAGCTGCCATTTATAGATAAAAAAATCGTGAAGCATCTGTATCGGCACATGAGACAGATAATACGAGGTGAATAGATACGAGGAAGATGGATAAAAAGAATGTTCACAAGAGTATACAATCAAGACAATTTAGAGGTAACACTCTTTAAATAATGACAGTTAAACATTAAATTGCGTAAGGAACACAGAAAAAAAAACACACACGGATGAAACTTGGAAAATACCGTATCGTTTTTCAACAAAAGAGTCAGTCTAGTAGGAGAAAAACATATGAACAACCTACATCCATGCTATGGTATCTGTGGCCATGAATAAAACTGAACAGAATTATTTCAAAAAACGGTTTGTGGCAAAAGACATACAAGCAATATAAGATTTGTACTTCATCAAAATTGGGTAAGGTAGATAACAAACATGTATATATTTTTTGCTCGCTTTACAACTGTTTGGTTCCTTCCATGTCACGGAACTTAAATCACGATAAAACTGGATTTTTATGAAAAAGTTTACAATAAAAGTACGACCACATCTACAAAGCCCACAGCCTCCTTTTGCTTAAAGCTCAAGAAATCACAGTCTACAGGAGTATACCTCACAATATGCATCCGAAAATTACCTTGGGCGGGACAGGGGGGCGGGGGGGTCTCAACTTAGTCCTGTT
>JAAAKL020001210.1:0-32480 GCA_010016065.2 Carybdea cf. marsupialis auct. non (Linnaeus, 1758)
CGCTTTACAGCAACTATCAAAATCTCTTCATAGCCTAATTTGGCTAAGGAAACGGATAAGAAGCATAAAACTTAGTAGCCGTTGTCCCAAACGAGGACTACCTTAAGAGTTTATTCAGTTTTAAGAAAGTCGATTATCTGTCTCTGGTAATAGGAAATATCCTAATGCTATAAGTTATCATGCGCATGCGCAATTTTCAGGCCTCACTAATAATGATAATGATACTCTGTTTATTTACAAGTGAAGCTAGTGCCTTAACAGTAATTATTTATAAAAACCGTTATGATAACAAAGCCAGGGGTATGTTCTTTAATTAAATACATACGAGAGTCATACTAAGGCAGTGATTTTCAACTATTTTTCTAGTTTGCAACCCCCTTTCAAATCTCCAACCAGTTCTCTCATCCCTTTTAAATTAATGAACATTAATATCCATCCCATAAATGAATTACTGCCGTGGCTTTTTAAATTATTCTTTATAACTAGGTTCCATGATGATTCTTTGATTTTTACTTCTTTCTTTTAAATCGTCGTTTCATGTCATAACCTCGTTCTTGGTCTATTACTCGTTTCTTTAAGTCGTTGTTGCCGGACATCGTGCATTCTGGACCACAACATTCTTGATCGTCTCGCATTCTGGACCCTTACATCGTTTCCGTCTCACTCTGAGCTGCTTCACTCACAACGAGGCCAAACTATGAAATCAAGACCATTTTGCGTTACCTCGTTCTCAAAGCCAATGTCAGCCAATCATAAGATTATATGATTATAGATAGTTGGCAAACCTTCTTAAGTAACGCATAATTTACAACGAGGAAGCAAATTCCATGGCATGAATAAGTACGAACGTACGAACTCTAGCCTCTTTCTCATCAAAACAGTATACAGCTAGGCTAGAACTCAGATGGTTCCAAACTTAGAATAGATCTGAAAGTGGGATCGTCTAAAACATTTAAGTGGCCATGATAAATGGAGAGTTACAATTTTCACTAACTCTTAGCCTTTCAGAAGGTGATAACACAAGACACTATTGCATAGCCAGCTATATGTAGCTTTCTGTCAAGTAGCCTACTGTGTCAAACATAATTGATCGCCTGCTCTACAGATAACCTAGAAGTAAGACACCGTAGCTTGAAGATCAAATCAGTTTTATTTCATATAACTTCAGCTTGCGGTGACCAATAAAAATGAGGTGATCAACAGTCAGGTACTATAAACTGAAACATCATCATCGGGACCTCGTCGATTTGCTTACTGCAGTCATTTGAAATAAGAATAAGCTGGAATGTGTTGTGATTGGTTGAATAAATGACAGGGTTTTCCAAAAGGGAACGTTGTGAAGCTTGGTAGCTAGTAGACCGTCTGCCATGTATTTTTAAGATCTATAGTGTTGCCAAAGCAATTAATTTCGTACGGCCATAACATGGACTCCCAAGTAGTATTATCGTGTAATTTATTGTGCGTTACACTACAACTGGCCTCATCATGTACACCCTACAATTCACTTTCCAGTCCAGATGCTATTATTTAGTAGTCCATGGACCATATGCTAGAAACTAAGAAACTAATCAATATCTAATATGCTGACATTTCTTTGTATATCACAACATTCTCAAAGCTAATATATACGTTTAGACAAATCGTTGCTCTTCTGGGTTAAAATCCTTTCAGAGGCCTGGTAATGAATATGCACCGTAGGAGGTTAAGTCACAGAGACTAAAAGTCCCTACTCTCTGTATATTACCACCTTCAAACGGACTATGAAGTATGTTGAAGATTGTGTATTGCCTTTCAGCTCTTATAGTATGAAATTAAAGCAGTTAAGCAAACTTTTGCACGTGTTTTCTGGCCATTTCAAATTTGGAAAGCTGTAAAAAGACGTCTGGTAAATCAACAACGGATTGTATAGGTAATTTTTGTCTCTCCGTCTATAAGATAGCAAGATTTAGGGATCACTGTCTTAATGTTTGAAATGCTGAATCTGTAAAACACTATTGGAAAGCAGTTACTGATTTATGACGTGCTCTCAACTGGCTATTTGGTTAAGTAGATTTTCATGCGTGAAATGGCAAAGTCAGTCATTAAAGGACGGTTTTTTTCAACGAGGTAAATTGTAAAGCCATTAACTATAAGTCTGATATCAAATAAAGCACAGGGCAGCAGCATATGGTAGCCTTAGTCTGTGAACTCAACTACCATTGACCTGTTAAGTTTTAAGGCCTTTAATATTAAGATTTAAAAGAAAAAGTCATGAGATAGAGCGGATGTCTTAGCGAGAGGCTGGATAAACGAGTCGCTCCCTGTTGAAATAATCCGAAGTTAATTCAATATCTTTTGAGAGAACAGTTTCCCGAAAGTTTGTAACACAGGTGTGTTCACATAAGAGAAGCCTTGATCAGAAACTCCGTCAGCCATAACTGCTAAAAAATGTTATAATTCGTAAAGGGAGTGAACTTTCTGCAAATGAGACAAAATCTGGCTGTTAGCTAGTAAGTAATAATACGCTACAAAGGAGATTTTCGTCATGTTCGCCGTTCGTGCTGCTTGTTGGGCTTTACTATTTATGATAAGAATGCGACTTCACCTTGGATCTTCAATTGCACTAGAAACTATGTTTTCGACAACGTTTCGTCTATAACTAACGTCTTCAGATCTATAGATCATATTATTCTTTATAGCATGTCCGTGTATTAATCACCTTATCTGTTAGCTAGTGATTGCCAGTTAACATCAATTACGCACAGGAACAGCACCAGTAATATGTAGGTTGACTACATACCACAGCAACTAAAGTGCAGGTTGGTTGCAACCCACTGTCAGTAAAGCAAGAGTTGGTTACCATCGAGAGTGGGTAACATTGCCTCAACCATAACATAATCATGAACATTTTCCTTTTACGTACAAGACGTGGCTGAAGTTATCATGGTTATAAGGCAAAAAGGATCGGTTAAGTACATATTTACTGAAAAACATGACATGATAAAGGAAATCTACAGAACTTTATTTATTACTATGACTATCCCGATGATTTGACGCACAAAGAGACTTTGAAAATTAAATTTTAATTCTGTTACCCGAGCGTTCACGGCACTTTCTCTATTCTGTGTTTCATTCGATAATGGATTATTTTCTTCTCATTTATCCTTGAAAAACCAACTATTTTGATCTCAATGGGCAATCTGTCGTCTTTTTCCTTATACTTTTCTTTATCTTATTAGGAAAGTTTATAATACTAACGATACCAATGCAATTGCAATAAATTTCTTATCGACTATAACTTCAAAAATGGAAATCAGTGACCAATGCAACTGGAAAGAGAAGCGGAAAAAACCTAGAAAGACAAGAAACAAGTTGAGATGAAGAAGAAGAAAGATCATCCTTTACTTTCAGTGACTATTTGCGTCGTCCTGTTGGAAATTAAAAGGGCTTCTTTCATGACCGTATATTTTCTTCACATCGTCAAATAGATTGTTTCGCAATATTGCACAGCATCATTTGGAGTGGACATTACCCTGGTCCGCTCGGCCCAATACAACCCCAGAACATAACTCAAACTGTATTTGTAAAAATACTTTTGCTATTAACTGCGGACATTTGGACGCGAATTTCTTTCCACACACGAGAACTGTATCGGTATCGTTGTCCAAGTAAATCTGCTTTCGTCCGAAAAAATTACATTCTCCCAATCCGACGGTAGTCATGACGACAAAATAGACGCTCATTTCATTCTTTACTGTCAATTCTTGGCCGAAATCAATGGCTTTTGCTTCCTCTTGTAGCTACGTATGCTAAAATTTACAAAAATTGTTTCAGCATGTTTCAATAACACACACCTTGATAGATCTGATTTTCAGTTTTGAGGCATTTATCGTTCATTATTCATAGCTGCTTATTGAAGAAGAAGTCCGACAGCCCCACTGTATAATAACGTATTTCTCAAGGGCCCGGGTTATCTTTGGACCCTATTAGCTTTAAACTTTTAGTTTAACATCATGTTAACTAAAATTCAAAAGATCTAAGGGAACAAACGATACGTGGTATAACTGATGATAATGAAGATGATAATTATGATGATGATGATGATGATGATTATGATGATGATAATGATGATAATGACGACGGTGATCCTAGTGGCGGTGACGTTTCTGATGATGATGATAATGATAATTATGATGATAGTATGGTGATGCTGGTAGTGGAATGAGTGTAGGGGGTGGGGATTTTACGTGGTGGTGACGATGCAGGCGACGATAATCTCACCGGAAGGAGTTTTAATCTAAATCACTCAGTAAATTGTCATTTCTCATATTTGCCACAAAAGTCAACTCTCACTAAAATTTTTACATCACCGTGTAAAAAAACAACTCTCTTAATCTCCATAGACCCTTAACAATCTTGAAACTTGATTCGTAAATAACGATTGGATACTATATTTGGCAAGATAATCCCCTTTTATCTTTGAGGTTCAAAGTCTGGAAAAATCCTTACAGGGTATCAACTCACAAACGCCTAGTTATAATTTTAAGTGTTAACTAAATTTTGCCTATTATGACACTGCTGTTACTTTCTTGTACTTATCAAAAATAATAGGGAAGAATTGGAGGTGATAAGTGATTCGTATGTAAAACTGTGGAACGAAGTAGGAAAAGGTCACTAATTGATCATTAGAGTTAATCTTTAAGTCATCATAGGGATAGCAAAGTATAATGATGAAAATGTTGAAACTTGACAAAGAAACTGTTTAAAACCGTATGGTCCTGGGCGTTATCAATTTTTAAAGGATCTCGAAAAGAGTATTTGTCTCTGACAGTAGTGTAGGAGGGGCCTCTCTCCTGTAAGCAGATGTCAACCACTGTCTCTAATCAGCAGATTATATGATTGAAAGACACCCTGGGCATATGACATCAGTCGAGTCGGGTCAAGAAATTTGGACCACAGTCATACAACGCAAGTCTGCTGCTTAAAAGGTAACTTTGTTAAAATAAGTACGCTCTTTTTCACTTCAACACTAACCTACACCATTACTATAACAGGCCATCTCAATTTGACTTCAATATAAAAAATGCTTGAGTTTAAGATCAGAAATACAAAAATAGGTTATGTATTAAATTGTACAAAACTTTGTTGATTTTAACATCTCTCACCCGGATTATAATTACGGATTTAAAATCACTTTTTACCAAGTACAGAGTTATGTCACTATCAACAATTATAGATGTATAATCAAGACAATGTGTGAAGTAAAGAGACACAATGATCGTCTATTTTCGCTGAGTGGACATGGACTGAATATTAAATAATCATGATCCTCTGTTGAGTTATCTATTTCCCCATGAATGTCATCACTTCTCCTTACTCATTCTTTAATTTAGTTAGACAAAATAAACCGAAATTTCTAAGGATTCGAGTCTTGCTCATAAATACTTAAGAATATAAACGTAAAATAGATATACATAGATGTGTTTCCGGGGGAGATGTTTTAAACGCTCTCGTGGCCTGTGCTCTACCAACTGGACAAATCAATACAATCATGGACAAATAGAAGTTAAACTTCTACTAAATTTCGGTGAAGATGGAGCAAATCACGCAAGACACTTACCACATAAAAGGGGTGTCCAGATATGGTATTATTTGTTTCCCAGACCTCTCCGCTTAGCAGCAGGGAGGTCTGACATGCAAGTGCCCAAAATGCTCGTTTTCAAACGGAACAATATTTTGGAACGGGGGTTGGGGAAACTTTTATTTTTCATTGTCCATGATTGTAGGTGGATCATTGATTCGAATCCCGTTAAAGAAATATAATTTCACTTTAAACCTTTTATTCTTAAAAGACACTTAGTAACTTTCAGTGGCCTTTGGACAGAATGATGGGCCTCATGGTAGTCCTCCCATGATCAAGTCACGTAACGGAAAAAAATGAGTGGTCAACAAAATTACTTAGAGCTGGATGTTAATGTCTATGGCTAGACCATCGGAAGCCAATTTGACGACTACAGAAATAGTCATGTGATTAGCGGGGTTCGTCTAGCTTAGTTGACACAAATTTTTCCGCTGGTTCATTAGTCGCGGGTTTGAATCCCGTTGTTGACATTCTTTTATATGGCATCTTTTCAAAATTTCTAGATATCTGACTTCGAAGATCAAAGTTTACATTTTCTTGTTGTCGACAGATACATGATGGACTTAATTCTCTCAACGTTCCAGCTACGATCGGCTTTGTTTGTTGCCAGTACACTCTTGAGATCTCTCATATTTTTATCATTCTGATCAAATGGTTGGTGTTTTGTAAACGATTTTAATTGATTATGATTGTTTGGAATGATAATATCACCAGTGAGCATGCTAACATTTCTTGCTGTCAGAGGAAAAATTATTAGTCTAGCAGTAAAAACACTGTTATAAATTACTGCGGCACCGGTAAGAAAGGAACACGATCATCTACTTTGTTTTTACAATATTTTTATAATCCTCGAATTAACCCCAACTCTCCAACATGTCCTCTCTTAAGTGCCCCCCCCCCCCTTCAGTAAAACTTTCCATTTTGAAGGAAACTTCCATCTTCAAGCAACTCAATATGTCTGTTGACGTCACGTCATGTGTCTGTTTACGTCACGTCACATCACGTGTCTGTTGACGCCCAATTAGAACTCAGGCTACACTACTTTCCAATCAAGAGTCTTCCAGATCTGATTTTAATGGACTGATCGATTTAGAAATTCATGTAGATACTTTGCTACCACGGATTGATTAGAAGGATTGCGAGTGACACATAATGCGCTTACCTCAGAAGAAGCTTAAACTAAGAAAGAGGGAAGTCAGCCCCTCATTAGACCATGCCAAACAGGAGAGCAAAGTGCTACCTTTAGAGCAGATGAGTCCATCAGAGGAGGAAGTTAATGGTAATTAAGCACTAAATACAGTTAAATATTTTAATAGGGCGGCAAACAATTTTTGTGAAAAACATGAGATATCATATTATATTAACCCGTAATATTTTTTGGCTATGAGCCTAGGGAGGGGAAAGCCAAAATGAAAATAAGTTTATAAGTTTAGAGTGATTCAACGATTTCTCCAGGGTAAACCACTCCCAAAATTTTGTGCAGTTTTGCAGGATATTTACATGTTTTAACAGAAATCCCAAGGAATCCTATTGCTTACATGGAAATCTTGTAAACATTTTGTATTGCTTCGCATCTCAAACCTGTAACGTTTATTGTACCGTACTGTGATAATAACTACAAAGGTTTAAGGGTAAGAATAATATGATAGCTACTAAAAGGAGAGGAATCCACGATATTCTGCCAATACTATGGTACACACATATAAATATATAGTGTCAATGCTGCAATATGTATAATGATGCAGCTTGGTTGATCGGTAGTACATTGTATAAGTACTTTAGGTGGAAATAATAGTAGTAGAGACAAGAAATCCCCGGATCGCATAGTCATACTTTAAGATTAATTGCATGGGCTTGATCAAATGCATAGGACTTTTACTTGCATTTTTAGTTTGTCAAATTATGTATAAATACAAAGTAATATGGCGTGCATCAGTGTGAACGTTGGCGGAGTATAACGAGGTTGAGTTGGCAGATGAAGAAGTAGACGCTGCCTGCTACATTAAAATACGCTAAAAGCATTTTACATCAAAAGGTAGCTTACTTAAATGTGAGAACATTTTGTTTTATCTTCTAGGTATTTTGTGAACCTATCCATGAGAAGTACACATAGCTCTATTAGTTTGCTATTTTTGCTTTTTGCTAGCTTTTTCTTGGCGGAGGTGGAGAAGAGATTACCCATGTAATCAACATTTAGGGAGAGATAATTCTAAATAGATAAGGAACCGCTTGTACACATGGTGATAACGTTAATCAGCTCTTGAAGAAAACTTGTCTTGTCTTGTTCTGTAATGCAATGTTTCATGTCAAAGGATAAACACATAATCGTTATGCAGTTATTAAGTAACGTTACTATTACAAGTACGGATGACAAGTATAAGTACGTACAACGGGTAAAAATATTTCTAGCACATACAAATCTGTCGACCAAGTACGAATACTGTAATCTAGTAATTATATAAACTACACTGTTAAAAGTATCAATATCATGCGTCACATTTTTACACATTGTCCCAACGCTATGAAACTGCGTTTAGCCAGTATTTTAAAAAACTGTGTACAACGCAGGATTTGACAAATACCAATAAACTCGGTACCAAACATTGTTGTGGACATCGCCCTTGCCTCCATTTAGTATGGCGATGCAGTAACTACATCTTTCAAAAAGGTAATAAATTCTCTCATTGAATCAACTATACTCCAAGATATAGTTACTTTTACTCAACTGATCACTATGGCATCAACCAGTGGTGTACCTGTTATAATTTTTGTTGCATAGTTCATTGTTTCGACAGGAATGCCAGGAAATACAAATGTGTTAACTGAATCTCGTAATTTCTGATGGCGAATGATTTAATATTGCTTCACACATAGTGTTACGGGAACATGATGATTGTGAATTGGCTGGTTTTGAAAAGGTCTTATTTTTGCATGGCATGTCGTGATAATCAAAGAGAACAGGTTGTCAGAACATAGCCTGAACATGAGAGAACCCTTACACATCTAGCAAAATGGATTTTCCCTCACTTTGTCATATCCCTCCGTTGTAAAATTACGGTGTACGCCACTGAGAGTGGTTTCTCTTTTTATGATGACAAGAAATCATTTAACACAAATTCAACATCAACGTAGCCTCTCTTTATAAACTTTCTTTAAAACACGGTATTGCTTTTAAAATGAAAGCAGAAATTGGTCCATCTACTATACTTCACACTACCCCATTTGTTGCCATAGATACACAAATGGGTACGTTCGTGGACTGTTTATAATCACAGCATTCCGTAACTTTCATCACACGACTAACAAAAAAGATGAATAATTCATGTTCTATCTACTCAAGGATGGGACCAAATTAATGGATAATCTTTATAGACATATGCTACTCAATGTTTCTGAAATTATATATTTAGGTATCACGCAATGTTTGAACTGAGCATATTTTGTGGAGTTTTCATTTTTCCATGCGGTGCTCATTAGAGAGTATTTAAGGCAATAGAGTCATGTTCATTATGGCTGCTTTTTAATATGCATACTTCTTAAATGAATTTTATGTGATAGACCATTTGTGTTCAGCACGTTGTTGCGTATATACTTGAAGGACATTAGATACTTAGAGAAGTGTACTAATTAAATTGTTGTGCGGCCGATAATAATATTCATAAAGACACAAGCAATCATTTCTCAACTACTATCATCAGGCGTGAGTAGGGCATCATTTCCTTTCTTAGCCTTGCCCTTTAATGTTTTGCTTTCCTCACAAGTAAATGTTTTTACCCTCGACAAAAATGTCCATATGAAGATCTTATCTTTAAATTTTGGGTTCTTTTGCAAGTGACATAAATGTGCTATATCCGATTCAAGTATAATTATACCTAGAGGGGTTCGTTTTAATTGAAGCATTAACTGTTAACCTCCAATTAAGCCCTTTCAGACCAATTATGAATGATAGATGCAAGACATGGCTCCCAAAGTTTTGACTAGAACTGTGTTTGTACCAAAATAAATATAATAATCATTGGGCTGACATGTATACAATATACATAGGATAAAAGGGAATTGGTTTTTATGTTTGTCTTGGCCATGTAGGAAATTTCTCACTCTGTCTCCTCACCCCACCTTCACGCGTATTTCATACTGAAAGATACAAAGGTGCCTTTTTGCTCATATGTATTCAAATTGATAACTGGTTGAGTCTAACAGACACGGCGGAAGCAGTCTTCTGGTGATGCGGCTATCTTCAGCCGAAATTTCGGCGAGCTGGAAACATAAGGCGTGATGGTACCTTACGTGGATAAAATTTCTCTTGGATTAAATTTCGAATGACTTGTTTATTATAGATATAACACGTTTATCAGCACGTTTATCAAATCTCATTAGTAAAAAATGTTTTATGCAAAATACTTGTTTTACAAATTTCAAAATTCTTATCTTGGCAGCAATAAAGTCCTGCGACTCTAGCCGGCGCTGCCGGAGTAGTTCCGCCGGCCCGGGCATAATTGCTTTACATTAAATCCGATTGGTTTATTTGTGGTCTGACAATATCTTCAGGATTTTATATATAAATACAAATAGATGATGTAAATAGCTCTGACATGGTAACCATTGTCATCGCTATGTAAAATCTGTTTAGAATCTATAAATTTCCAATAAAGGGAAAAGAGAACTGAAATAAATACTTCTAGGAGAACTTGATAAATTATTTCAATTATTGTTTGGTGAATTTCAAGAATGTTATTTTTATTACACTATAGGTCTACTCAGCAAGTAGGTACAAGGTCTTTACTTCTCTTTAGTAAATGATCTTGTTCACACAAACACAACACTGTCACTAGTCTTTCTAGTCCTTTATTTTCTAATGACCTAGAGAGCATATTTATAAATATTGTGACATTTTTCTATTTGGTTTTGTATGTTACTCAGGCATTGGTCAGACTAATTTGGAATGTGTGGTTTTAACTTTAGACGGATGAATGTTGATTGAGAAAAAATAAATTTCCTATTTTATATTATACATCCACCGGCTTTGTTTTGGGTGTTGCTAACTACATGATTTTCAGCTCTTTGTTTGTCAAAGCAAAATTTTGCATGATACCGTGAATATTTTGGATGACTTTCCAGTATACAAAATGGAAAGATTCCTTGCATCCAGTTATTACTGGGAACAATATGTGTGGGGGATAGTAGAATATGTTGTCGATTTGGTTGTAGTGGTGCAGGGAATGTCTGGTTTCTTTGATATTCCTGATTGTTGTGTTGATCTCTCTGTGTAGTATTTCTCTGTTTCTCCGAAACATTCCAGAGTCCAGTAGCCTGAAGATAGGAAAAGTATCTTTCAGAACGTAGCTCAGGAAAAGACTACAATTTACGACTTGATAGATGATAGCACCTATGGCACCAACTGAGTCGACAATTGTTAAAATATTTTAAAAAATTAATGCAAATTGATCAACGATAAAAGGTTTGTTCTCACATCTTAACTCCGCCAACAGACACTTTTATGATTGTATTATGGTTTTCCTTTACAACATATGAGAGGTCACAACAATTCGGAAGGTGTCTATACCAATGGCAATCCTAGAGGAAGAAGGAAGAGGGTTGGGTGCCGGGCCAGCAACCTGGCACTGTAAAAACGATATGCTACGGAAACAGTGAACTTATTAATGCTTCCAGGCAGGGAGATAAAAGCGGTGGATCCACGCCTTGGATGATATAATCGAATCAAAGACGAAAGGAAATTCATCCCTTAATGGGTAAAATTCTGAGTACCAAAACAATTTTCAGATTGGGAACCTGGAATGTTAGGACTTTGTATCTCACTGGAAAACTAGCTCAATTGACTCAAGAATCTGACATTACATAATGGAAATTTTGGGCATTAGTGAAATGAATGGGGAGGTAATGGGAAGATTACTAGTGATAGAAAAATGGTGATCTACTCGATTCATGAAAATCATAACATGAAAGGCTGCAGGAATAATATTGAGTATGACTGCAAGAAAAACATTTGACTAGAATTAGTTTCGATAGGTCAGTGATAGAATTATCACAGCAAGATTCCAAAGTTGTCATGCAAGAACAGCAGTCATCCAGCTGTAAGCTCCAACAGGGGATGCTAATGATGTAGACAAGGGTATCTTTCAGAACCAACTACTTGGTACCCTCATAGGGATGGTAACAAACAAGTGATTGGGCTACATAGATCAGCAAATCAAACCAACAACGATAAACGTCTGCTACTATGCAGTATAAATGATCTTTCTATATCAAGTACATTCTTACCACATTGTGCAGAAATGCAAGCACATAAAACGATTCATTCACACGTTTTGGACAATTTTCAGCCATCTTTACAAGGCGACAACAACAGCAACAACAAGAAGTTATCAACTTAACACGGGGTCATGAAGTTCAAGGTTCTGAGCCCTAATGGTTTGGAATAATGCAAAGGGAATGCTACAATTTTTCTTTACCAAGAGGTACTCCAGGTTCTCGACAACATATATTTATCCTTAAGAAACATGGAGGTCGCCTGACAACAGAATCAATAATTAAATCGACTTTACGTGCATAATTCAGAGGTACAGCGATACGAGGTACCAAAATTTAGTGTGGAGTGGATCTGGGATTCGATCATCATCTACTTGGAAAAGTGCCTCGTCTAAATTTGAGGAAAATTAAACCAGTTGTAAAGATGAAGCTGTTTGCAGTACAAAACGGAACGACGTAAAGATTGAAGAAGAGTATCAATTAATATTGAGCAATCGTTTCCAGTTTCTACAACAGCTGGGCACTGATGTTGAAGAGCAGTGGGAAACTTTCAAGGAGACAGTTATAACGATTGCTGGAACATTCGGTTGAAGGAGAGGGTCTCAAAGAGAAAAGTGATATCCAGGAATGAACTTGAAAATTGTTTGATCAATGAAATTTAGCGAAAGGCAGGAGGCAACAAGTCACAGCAACAACTGAAATGAAACGGGCCGTAGAAATATAACGAGCTGGATCGCAGAGTGAAGAGAAGTTACAAAGTGAACAAAGAAGAATAAATAGAGGCAAAAGGTAAAAGGGCTGAAGTGGCAGCAGTAGCAAATGAACCTTGAACTTTTTATGGGAATATAAAAGATCTGACAGGCACTAGAAACAACTTGGGTGCTCCATTGTAGGACGGGGCAAGGAAGGACCCTATTCATAACTAAAGAATGAGAAGCTAGATAAATGGAAGATTTTAGAGAAACGCTAAGTCAACCAGAACTAACCTCAACGTTCGCTTTCAACAACGAGACAGAATTTAATCCACAGGTTGTTGAAATGCATGTGATTACCGCAAAAGAAACAAAGCAGCAGGGCTTGATGAAATAACGGGAGAAATGCTCGCACATTGTGGTGCTGAAGCAATAGCTAAATTTGGATAAATTATTCGTGCTACAGAATTTGAGAATGCCAAGAATTGTCGGCTTCATAGTATCTGAAATCTTTTTCGACAACACTCGTCAGAGATACACGTTTCGCTAAATTGAAATGTACAAAGATCTGGTTTTGTAATGACTTCTGATCTGAAGGAAACAAATAATTCTGCATACAAACGGTGGCAATGCCATAAAAGTAATGAGCACGATGAAATTGCTGTAGATTCGTGTTGAGCACAAATTCCTTTTGCCGGAACAATTCAGGAGAACGCCTATTGATAGAGACAGCCTCTAAAACTTTAACTTTAAGTCAAAAAGATGAGGGAGCCTTGTGTATTACACTCAAAAGGTGATTATTGTATGTAGCAGCGTCATCTTGGTTAAACAACAGATGTTTACCTAAGGAAGACCTATTTACGATGCTGCAGTTGTTCTTCCTCCTGTTTGTGCGGCATGTGGAAGGGATATTTCTGATGGTAGCAGGGACATGCTACTAAGTTCAGTCTATAAGGCATTGGCTCGTCCTACCTACGTATGCAGCATCGCGCTAACACTTATATAAATATACTACATCACTAACATTATGGATAAGTAACAGGTCTTTGACCGATGAGGCTGTAGCTTGCAGCTAGAAAATACAACCCTCGGCTTAACTGTATGATAGCAACGTGCAACAGAATTGGCAATCTTCTTTGCGATAGGGATTGACGTCAAACCTAGCCTTGGCACTCGAAGATATACGGGGCACTCATTACTCTTGTGCAAAACACTATCAAAAACATATCTGATGACAGAACCTGGGTAACCGATGGACCTAAACTGAACTGAAAAGTTACATGTTTGGTATTGAATCTGACCTTATTTCCTTGTAATCTATCGAATGATTTGGCAGAACTACCAGGCGACAATAGGTACCACTAACAGTTGTAAGAGAAAGAAAATATCCCGCGACCCTGACCTCTACAAATGTCTGCTATGACTAATTGCTTATTCATATTTGAGTCGCCCTGGTACCAGTCCTGCTAGAAAATGCATTTAGAGAACAATATATAAGCCTTGTGGCAATTCCAAATTTAGAATCATGTTCTATTTTTATCTCCCGTCCTCAATAGCTATGGTTTTGTACGCAGACATTCGAAGCAAACTTTCTGTGTGTAAAATCAGTCTCAAAAGCTTCCATTCAACTACAGGGCAAACAAACTGAGACATGTTAATGGGCGGTAGAGATCAAAAGAGGACATTAAAGTGAAGTCATCGATAAAACGTTTTTGAGGTACTGAGCGTTAACATTTACTTCCAAATTTGACTGTACAGCATGTCGACTGTGACCTGCTACATGCGTTTCAAATCTGCATCAGGCACCCAACAGCAGTTTCAAAAACACAATATTGTCGATAAATTAGAATCGTTTTTTTCTTTTTGCCCAGGGGCGTTTCTTGTCGATATCGCTGTATGATAACTCCACAGTTTCATCAGGGGACAGACCTGCTCAGTGACGTATGGCGAAAGTAACTGAGTAGACTACAGTTGCTTGAACACTTCAAGTTTTTCTCAACAGCATTAAGCGTGACTCAAGTGTGGCAGGGCTTGGCTGCCTTAAGGCAGGTTACATCAATCCGACGGGCTTTAAGAATATCGGTGTCCACTACAATATCTTCTTCACTTGTAATAGGAGCTGTGAAAGTTTCTAAGTGCAGGGATCGAATCAGGATCGGCGGTTTTTCTTGTATCACACAGAAGGAAACTCAAGTTTTTGCGTTAGAGAGAAGAGGAGTTTCCTGCTAAAAGTTTGGATGGTAGTGGACACAACGTTTAAATATCTTCCCTTCACCTTCTTCCGGTAGGCCTAGCAATAAGTAACTCTAATAACTTTACGTTTCTCGGAATAACTTGTCATTTTAAGGTTATGTAGTTAACTGTTAAAGTGACAACCGAAATCACTTATTTTAATAGCTTTGAAATCGAGTATGCCACCAAAAATAGCTTTGAAATGAAATTTCATGAGAGAGACAAGTTTATCCAAGTCTGAAGAAATGGATTAAATATAGAAGTAGCAGCGATAGATCTAGCAACGATTAAGTTGATCAAATAAAGGAAGACATTTGCGTACTGATTATCAATTGCCAACCAGAGAGCACAAATTGATAGCTGCTGACGACACGCAGTCAAGGCAGTACGTGTTTCAAGATCCTGGGGTACACATTGTAAGTGACGTCCCAAATCAAGATTGAATGAAAGGTCTACCTGTTCTCATTTTTGTAACGTGTGACACCAGGGTTTACAGGTCACGATAGAAGATAACTAAAGTCAAAAGGACTGAAAATTGGGAGCAAGGGGATGCTTGAAATTTTCAGGCCAAAATTCCATATTGAGAATGTAGGAAATCATTTTAGATAGTAGAGTGTAAACTCTTGCTACATTAAACTACCTTAGAAACAGGGGGCCTGCCTTCTCGTATCTGTGCCTGTTTCTTTCGCTTGCTTCAGGCTACGCTAGAGATTTTTTACAATGAAGAACATTTTTTCTTAAAAATTTCATTGTTGAGCAAATGGTTTGGTATCTCTGAAATATTTCCCCCTAATCTTCATACTTAACATCCCATATGAAATTTGATTCTCAAGCTACAACTGCTATGTGAGACTGCTATTGCAAACTTACACTTTTGTTATCTTCGTTTTTCTACCTACGTCCCTTTCTTTTGTGCTCTTATAAAATATACATTAGGAGTTCGTAACTTAGAAATAGCTGTTTGGTATCTAGTTAACCGAGGGTGAATGATAACCTTAAAAAAAATTAGTGCAGTAAATCTAGAACTTGGTTCTCTTTCCCTGTAGCATACCAATTTTGAGTTCCATTAACCTTCTCACCACCCGTTGCATCTACAAAGGCATGAGCAATGGCAAAACTGGGTATTTATGTATCACTGTTGAGGATTTCCTGGCACATCTTTATCCAGATTTACAGAGCTGCGAAGGTCTAGCAACTGCCCTGAGTCCCACCAATTCTAATCTTGTACTCCTCTTCATTTATTTCGACATATATTTTACCAAATCATATGCGTTACACATGGCCGGCATAACAGGGGACTAAGTTTGATCTGAAACATTGTGCATGTAAAACAGTTATATTGACACACCCATTTGCCCCCACCTCTAAAGTCATTTCGCCGGCTCTGGTGACATTAATCGGCCCAATCTCCTGAAAGAAGAGTAAGTTATTTGAACAATTGTTAGAATGATTTTTTCCTGAGTATTAGTTTATCACACTTTCCCATTATCTCTCCTGCAATTTCTTTCTCATTTACTTGTATTAATTATAATTTTAACAGTACAAGCTCGATGAGTAAGAGTAATCGGGAGTCTTTTCAACAACATCCGTAAAAAATCTCGTTGTTAGAGACTGCCTGATAACTGCCATAACCTTTCTTTAGGATTGTTGGTGAAAACATTTAACCTCCTACTGACGTGAGAAACGCTACTTTAATATCTTGTCTGCGCAAAGAGAACTTAAAAACCCTCTGAGGTTATACAAGGTGATCCATGTAAAGAAACAGTAAAGAACTTTAGCTTAATATGTTTGATACAGTAGTGTTGGCGTGTCGATCTCGCTTGATCCCACAATGCGACCTTTGATCTCTTCTGCTGCCATAAAAGTTTGGTCGGTATCATTAAATATGAGATAAGACTTCACATAATCCTTTGTGGCAAGCGGGTAGTCGTAAACAAGGGTTAGTAAGTATTAACATAATCTTTGTAGTATAAAAATGTTTGATCGCATTAATTGCGCGAAGTTTTTTGTGTGTCGCATGACGTGTATTTACGTATATATACCATGAATTGCTGGTTACATAAAGTGAAAAGGTGCTTCTATTGCAGCGAAAACAATGACCGGTTTTCACATTAAAGCAGAACATCGTTCTAATTAGGAAAATTTACAGTTGGACGTATTTATTAATGTGTTAGAGATTTGTATCTAAGGCAACATGTGGACCATACAAGCATGTATTCATGTTGCTGATGGTACTGCTTAATAAAACAAAAAAGCATTCTCATATCCTCAAAACCACACTTGAGATGTCTTGTAATGGATCAATTACGTAAAACTACATTCTATCTAGAAGGCTATTTCTAACGATTGTCATGTTGTACGAGCAACGCTTTAAGAGTTCCATTTTACTTAAAGAGCACTTTAGGAAAAAGTGAAGTTCTTGAGTGATACTTTGTCATCTACATCTTTCTACTACAGTCAGGCAGTGGAAAATAAACACCTTAATGGAGTTATATAACCCAAAAGAGCTCACTTGATGTATGCCACCTGCCTTATCGTCCATTTTAAAAATATGACAAGAATGCTAGCTTATCCTGCCACAACTAGGTTTGCTACCAGTAAATTGTGACTAGAGCTACTCTTTTTTTAAGTGCAGCCTTGATCAATGTTGTCCATGGTTTAAGTTGAATCAATAAATAGACATTCTGCACTTAAAGCTAGTCACAACTTTACAATGGTATATCCTGCTTCAATCATATTGCCCCTTTTTGCCGAGGGACTATCCAGGGATGACTCGGGGGAGAGGGAAACCTCTGCCTGGTTGCCGTCTAATGGAAGCGGTCATTCTCCTTCCGCTGATACAACCAAAATTTTAAGGTCTGTCGATTTCAAACCCATTTGATGTGACGACTCTTTTACGTGAGACCAGCAATGGCCTTGCTCCCTGGTGACCATAACATCGATGTGGGCTATAGTGTTCCGGCTGATTCTATTAATGTCTTGTATGAACACAATCAGAACCCATTGGTTTTGCAATCATGGAAATAGCAAATCGGTTTCTATCCATCTATAACATACTTAAATTTTAAGCTAATAATCAATCAACTGCCACTAGAAAATGGCAAAAGTTTTTGTCGAATGGCTTTCAACTCTTTTGATTTAAATTTAGATATGGGGAAAGTTGCATCGGATACATCAGACCACTCTACTAGCTTTGTCATTCTGCTCCCTTCCAACCTAACAATGGGACAGTTGATTTTATGTTAGCTCTTAATTTATGAAAATATATTTTGTATGCAAAACAAAGTATGAAATTTTGTACATTATTCAAATATTTAAGTGTAAAGTTGCTATTGTTTACAAAATTTACTCCTGATATTTACTTTTCAATAAAATCTACTGTCATTATTGGATGTCCTGTGATTACTTAGGCATACAATAATAAATAAATTTACTATTACTTACTTTATAATCTTATCTTATATACTTGTGCAACTATACAAGTATGTACGATAAGGTACATAAGTAAATAATAGTAAATTTACTATAGCAACAAATATAAAATAGATTTGTCAGTAATACAAAGAGGGCAATTAGGCATACTCCACTAAAAGAGAGAGAGTTTGAAATTTACTAAGACATAATCTGTAGATAAAATGTATTCATGCGCCGTACTAAAGGTGATGCCGTTCCAAGTTCTCATTAGGGCAGTTTATTTTTAACCATAGCTCACATAAAGCGAAAGGAGAGTTCAGTGCACTCACCTCTTACATTTGTGAGTTTGATAAAAATGTGTCTATTCTAGGTACTTCAGAATGCTCTTTCATGGTAGAGTAACATTCTAAGTTTTGTCCCTCTCAAATATTCTTTTCAGCAATAAAAATTTGGCCTTGTCTTTCTCGCCCTGCAATTCCGATTATCCTTTTACCACACTTTGTAATTGTTTTAATCTCAATTGGCATTTTTGGTTTGCAGAAATAGTATTCTGTTGTATATCAAATTGACAGAATCATCAACCAGAATATTTTCTTTTCTGATTTTTAAAGTGACTTTTAAAGGTATTTAGGAAAGTAACTTTTATAGAGCAACTGTCTTACCAACGGCCTTATCAATGTTGTCTTATACAAAAAATTATAAGATCTAAGGATATTCCGAGATAATTATAGGTCTGAGCTTGTAAATGGCCTCTCTATCATATTTAGCAGATCTATGAGCATTTGCTAACCTCTTTGCCATGCCAAAGAACACATTTTTATTTTTGCGATTTTTAACTTCATAACCGATCATCTATCACTTCGGTACATAGAGACAGATCTATGGAATTCGTCTGTTATTATTTTCTCTAACTCTAAAAGGTCACTGTACCCAAAGTAGACCACTGCATCATCAAAATACAGGACGGTTCAAGCTTGTTTCAGATAGTTTATGAAGTTATCAAAGACAAAAATAATATTATTTATAAAACTCAATTCATAAAATTCATTCGTTTAAGATTGGTACATTGGATAACGTCGGAAATGTATCCGAGTAGGCAGTTGTATTTGCTTATTTTTATTTCTAGCGAGTATCTTATCTTGTTTACACTTCCAGGACTTTATATAAGTTACTATAGCAGAGAGTGGATACAACAATGGTGTACATGCTAGATTATTCTCGCGTTGCTATCATGTATCAGTATAGATTTCATTGTTTCTGCACTCTTTGAGATCTCTTTGCACTCAATTAAAGAAATGCTTATGCTTTTGTGTTTCCATTCATGGAATAGCCCTGCTTTTAAAAATCACCATACTAAATACAAAATAACGAAACTACGGATGTCTTTGATTCCCCTGATTGCGGCCCTGCATGAAGAAGGTTTTAAGGCCCAATACTCTTCTTTTCATTGACTAATACGTCTCTGTTTTCTCCATTGCTGTGTACCGGTTGCGACATTTCACATGAAATAAATTCTTCAAATGACTATGAAAACAATTTCGGAATCCTTTACATCCTAAAATTATAAAGAGAAATAACTTTAAAAAGCATAAATCATTGAACTAGTTTTTAGCAATTGACGATACACTTTTGCAAATTTCAAACCCATAGTCTTTAACCGTTTACATCGCCTTAAGTTGCTATTATCGCAATATAAGATTACGGTACTGAAAACATGAAGCTTCAGAAAATTCTTGTTCTCAAGTCGACACTATTTTCTCACGCAATTACTAGTCTCTTACAAGAATGAAAGGCATTATCGGCTCATTTAAAACACGAATACCATTAAAAAGGAAACGAATTTTTAATAAGTCGTGGAAAGCAAACTTAACTAACAATTTTAATACTACTTGACGCCTTGTCTCTGCGGGGTGCTTTCGTATGTTATAAACACCTGTAAATGCAGCCACGTAAACTCCACGTAAATGAAGCTGGTATTTTACACGGTACATCATTTGTAAGAAATAGTTGGCAGAGAGCGTTAGTGGAATATCATTTGCAAGCATTGTTGCACGGGACAGACGGTACCAGGGTGCACGGTGTCTTCTGCCAAGATTTCTGGAAAATTCGATATGAAGGTCAAAAACAATCGTCTTCATTCGAGCATGATCAACGATGAAACTGAGATACGTTTCAATAGCAGATTAGTGTCAAACCATACTGCACTGAAAATTTAAAACTGCGAAATTCCGTAAAAAAGGTAAAGAACAGCAATTTATTTTGTGGATGTCTGAAGTGTTTTACTATTTATAACTCTTGGTAATATTTTCCAACTCGACTGCTATTAGTAGAGGACTGTCTTTTGGAATGAAGAGGGTGGGATAAATCATGGAGGAATAGAGCACTCCTTCTATAAATCTAATGCATGGGCGCAGATCGCTGAAATAATGTAGGGAGGATGAAAGGATTAAACGTGGGCAATTTCTGGGCCCAAAAGTGGGGGATAAAGCAGCTGTTGTTCCAAAGTGAGGGGGACGAGTCCCCCTGTCCCCCCAGAATCTGCGCTCATACTCTGATGCAGGCACATTGCATATGTGATATTAATGAAGGTATTTCCTGGTTCAAACAATGCAAAAAGGGGTAATAGGTCAAGGAAATGAACTCCTATCTAAAGCTAAAAAAAGAGAGAATGAAAGAGGTACACAAAGACTACTTATTTTTATGGAAGGAAATTACCATATTTCCACCATGTTTACCTGATACATGTAAATGTTCTCTTTTCCGAGTTAATGCTACATTTGGATTTTGCATTGAGGCTCTCTAGCTATGCTAGGCTATTGCTGGGATGCCCTAAGGGTTGAAACAGGGATCAGCAAAACTACGGCCCGCAAGTCTGCGCATCTGCACTTTGTCCATGCAACCTTACATTTTAATTTTTTGTGTGGCATACTCGATTTCAAGTGTA
This sequence comes from Carybdea cf. marsupialis auct. non (Linnaeus, 1758), assembly GCA_010016065.2. NCBI lineage: Eukaryota > Metazoa > Cnidaria > Cubozoa > Carybdeida > Carybdeidae > Carybdea > Carybdea cf. marsupialis auct. non (Linnaeus, 1758). The sequence continues at coordinate 21,170 of JAAAKL020001210.1, forward strand.
GCCTATTGCCCAGCCGGAGTGTGCAATGTCCTGGGGAGAGGGAACATTTACAGGGGTGGTCGCCCATTGCTTTCCTCAACCGATAGTCTTTATATCGGGCTAGGCGGGATGCAAACCCACAACCTCTGGCATGTGACTCCGATTCTATAACCGATTCCTTAACTTTTCCTTCACCACTAGACCATGACGTTTTTGTCAAAAAAGAGCTCACTTTTCTGCACTTTGTCCATGCTACCTTACATCTTAATATTTTGTCTAGAAATGGTGGAGTGGTGATTAAGTGTAATAGCTTCTCAACGATAAAATGGTGGTTTTTTAAGAGAACGAAAGACAAGTGAACACCCAAACGATGCATTCATGCCACGTTACACAAGGCTAAGCTAAAGTCACACTAAAGCATTTTTACTACTTTAGAAAGGAAGATTATGAAATTAAGTTTGGACTGTGAGAACCAAGAAGCTTTCCAGCAAAACCTGACACAACAGTTTTGTTGGATGTGGATATTTAACCAGGCGCCATTGAAATCCTTCTATGAGCACACATTTAGGATGTTACTAACTGATAATCACAGTAATGGTGTCAATAGAAAGCATTTCTGAGACTCATTATGGCAGGTGAATCATTCTTTATGGCTGGTCAGAAAGTGTTATCAGAAGCCAACAATTCAACTCCTAATTTTCCGGTGTCATGCAAATAATACTTTTAAGTCTACTTGAGAAACTATTTGTATTCTTTCTATGTCTTGACGCTATCAAACTTTTTCAAATTATGTTTGGAAATCTGATTAATATTTTATGAGGCTATTTCCTTTCACTGTGAATTTTATTTGAAATTTATATTAACAGAAACTTTCTGATGTACTGTTCGTAAGCCAGAAGTGAAGTTTGGGAGTTTGTTTGAATCTCAAAGAATTATGGGGACTGGAACAATGGGGGAGGGAGCAGAAAAGTCTCAACATAGTTCTACTCGATCAAGTTACATTTGAATACAAAGTGACATTCCAAAAGGAGATCGGCCTCACAACTGAATATAACACAGAACGTAATTCTTATAGTCACCAGTGGAGGATCATGAGATAATATTGTGAACAAAAAGATAAGGTTTGCTATCATCAGTCACCATCAGCCGTATGGGTTCCCTGGTTCTATTCCAGAGCAGGAACATTTAGTCTTCGCAAGTAGTTTTCAAAGTTGTAATCTTAAGGCTCCTCTTCTCATCTCCATAGATTTATACAATCTATTGTAAAGATGAAAAAAAATCTAATCTATCTTCACTTCGTAAAGTCAACTGCAAACCGATAATTTCTTCCCTGAAAATTGCTGTTTATTTGTTCTATCTTTATCTGCTTTGGGTTCTGTTTATCTACTTATTTTATTATTAACCCCTTTTAGATGAAACAGAGATGAATATGTATTCACGTGTACTGTCATTAGAACTCGCGGAGAAACATTAGAGACCTGTGCAATTTACGTCATGGGCCAAAGGTCTTGGAATTTCATAGTAAGTATACTATGTAATGATTAACTCTCTTCACTTCTGATGGCCAGAAAGAGCATCACCCAGGGCATTTATGCATGTTTGATATTGATCTTCGATGTCACTTCGGTAGAGTTTAAGTCATGAAAAGGAAAGTTGTATAAGGCATAACGAAAAGTTTTTAGATGTTAAAGTGACAAAATTATCTTATCTAAGGCAAAGACATTGATTGTTATTTCAGCTTTGGAAGAGGTGGAGATATTTTTTCCATATTTTGCTGGTGCTTATGTCTCTCTCCGATCAATGGAGCCGGGGTGAAGGCCAGGGTGCAAGTGATCGTCACTATTACCAAATTTTTGCGAAGTATGTATTCATTAGATAGGTTTTTTAAAATGGCGTCCCTATCCTCGTCTGGCAATCATCCTTACGTCCTGAGTATACACATCTCACAGCAACTTACTTGAAAGTAGCACAAGAAAACGTAACAAATTTTGGGCTCCAAACGGTTGCGTTTTGTAAATAACACAGCTAAATGCCTATTTCACACACACTCTTTCAGAGATGACTGAGATGTAAGGATGTTAGCAAAAAGGGAAAGTGGAGGAACGCTTTGACAGAATGAGTAGCAACTGACAGTTATTTCAGACGTATTTGACATTTGCATGATATAAAGCAGATGTTAGTGGTTAATACGTGAAATGTGACAAAAGTATCAGAGAAACATGACAGAAATCAAGAAGTAAAGAATAAGTAAAGTAAATTAAAAAGTAGAAGATCTCCTCTTTCCAGCTTCAGCTTCTACAAATCCGTTATCGAGCTTCCCAAACATACTGGTTAGAAATAAATGACATGTCAGCTAAATATCAAAGTCACAATATTCGGTTCCTAATTTACAACAAAGAATTTAAATACATTCATGAAAGATGTTATACTCATTCAAAGTTGATTATCCTTTCTTTATGAGGATTTGCTTCTGCAAGACTGAAGTTCTTGGAGGTCAATAAATATGATTCTATAGTTGGTCCTAGGCATAGCCAAGGCTAACCAATTGAGCTATCTTCTATTTACTTGTTGTTGTGTCACTTCTTGTGTTGTTAACTATTTTGCACTGTAATAAAGAGGTTAGCGAAGGATTCAGAAACTGCTAAAACTTTGTTTCACAATTTTTAACAAAACTTTTTAAACAATAGAATTACTACACATATTAATTGATGCTCCATCACGAAAACCAATCTTAAACGTATCGAGAGAAAGTGCAGCGACTGAAGGATTTAATTGGTAGGCGTTACCCCAAACTTCAAATCCATAGAATTGTGATAAATCGGTGTAAGACACCGGTAGCAGTAGATCATGTCTCGTCCATTGACGTCAGGAAAACCTCGCTTATCTCGTGGCAAAATTTGACGATAATCCCACTTTATCTTTCTGTGTTTTGGTAATTGAAATTATCTCTGTTTCAAAAGTGAAGTCCCTCCTCAATGAGAGATAATTTAAATTTCTTATACAGATAACGGTAACACGGTGTTTCATATGCTACATGCACAATTCCGTGCAACATAAAATAATTACGTCACGAAAAACTATTAAGTATCTATGTACTGATTAAAAGCTCTAAAATGAAAGAAAATTGTAACTATCAACATCTTTTGGGTTTAATCATTTCATGTTTTTTCTAAAGCAGGCGTCAAAGGGGTCTGGGAGCTTTGTTTTGAGAATCACCTGCTAAGATTCAAACCCAGTCTCCGCTATTGTTTTGTTTCAACAAGATGATACATATTGTGCAAGAACATTTTGTATGTATGAGGAGTGGTGTATTGGTGCGTGGGATTCTGAAGAAATCAGTTGTACTGAGAACCTTGCTAAATAGCGGCATACTTGCTTTTTATATGTGGAAATGACGATATGGTTCGGCGGACGTTACAAATTAGGACACTGCCATTTTCGTCTTAGAGAATTGGCAGAGAAGGAAGTGCGATCGTACAAAACATGACATGCGCATGGCAAATCCGCATACGAACGACATAATGTTTAGATCCTGAGCGTATTTCATGACTGACCTGGACGCTAATAATTAATCTAGTATAAATGGCCAAATACAAAATTAACCATCGCTTTCGTCTTCCCATCCATAACGGGCTGCCATTAAATAGTGTTCCCCAATCTCTCTATCAAGATTTTCATAATCTTCATGCTATTGGTGCTTTTATGTTATTGTTGCATTTATTTTTTATTCATAAAGATTCATAAATAGCAATTTCACTCACTCAGAATATCGTGAATAATTTAGGGAGGCTCCACCCCCTGGGCCTCTACCTATTTTATGTCAGCTGGAAAGACTATTACTGCTCCCTCTATGCTAGGAATGCTAACCTTATTATGTTGCATCACGGAAGCTGCCTGACACTTCGTGAGCATGAAGAGGTATATTAACGCAGCTTAAGAACAGAAGTCTAGGTTTTGTCTCCAGCTACAAGAAGCTTGATAAATAATCTTTATACTACGAAATCCAAGAGAATATGCATATATGTATTTATATATGTATTTATAAGTACGTATTTACTTATATATTAACTATTAAGTAGTGGTAAAAAAGAGGAAGCGAAATAACGGAGTTAGCTGTGGTTTCACGACATACCTATGTATTTATGCTGCGAAGTATTGATACCATTACTGAAAGGACAAGACGGAAGCGTAATCACCAACAGAGAGAGGATCGTGGAAAGGTGTGCGTAATTTTACGAGAATCTTTACAAAGATTCAGCCCAGTACATACAGTTATCAGAAGCAGAGGAAGTGCCACCGATCCTAGACAGTGAAATTGAGACTGCCAGCAAGAACATGAAAAATGGGAAAATACCAGGCGGAGATCAAGTCATGGTAGAGATGCTGAATGCTGGACGAGCGATAGTAAGAGAAAAACGCAAAGAGCTATACAATACCGTGCTGACGAAAGAACGAGTGCCGAAAGGGTGGAAAAATGAAATAATCACATTGATGTTCAAAAAGGGAGACAAGAAAGATCTAGCAAACTACAGACCCATCAGCCCACTCTCCCATATCTACAAATTATTCATGAAGATCTTGAAGAACAGGCCGAGTGCAACTCTAGAAGAATATCAACTACCTGAGCAAGTTGCCTACCGTAGAGGTCACTCCACCATAGACTATCTACATGCTGTTGTGCAGGCACTTGAGAAAGCCAATGAGTTAAACATGGCCTTTGTGGGCTATGCGAAAGCTTTTGATTCCATTCATTACGAAGCAGTATTCAAGGCTCTAAGACAGCATGGCATAGAGGAGAAGTACACTAACATCCTGAAGGAAACATACAGACACGGCACAGTACAAATACGAACTGAAATGTTAAGCACGTAGGTCAACATCATGAAAGAAGTTCGACAAGGAGACACGCCATCACAAGTAATGTTTACATCTGCGGTAGAGGAGATAGTCAAGAGTGTGAACATCGAGGTTGGCATCAACATAAACGGAGAAAGACTGAACTACTAAAGATTTGCGGACGACAATCATACTGTTCGCCAGAACCGAGACCGAGCTCGGCAATATCTTGGAAAATCTAAACAGAGAAGGAAAGAAGGATGGCATGAAGGTGAAAAAAACCCAACCCAAGATCATGTGCAACAAGATGGCTAGAAGAAGAGAGAAAGGAGGGATATACATAGATGGAGAAGAACTGGAGTTTGTGAACGAGTACAAGTGTTTAGGGAGACTGTTAACACCAGACAACGAGATGGCAAAGGAAGTGGAGCAAAGAAGAACATCAGGATGGATAAGGTTTTATCAGTACAGCACATTCCTAAAGGATAAGAAGATGCCCACATGTCAGAAAAGAAAGATCATGGACATGGTCATACTACCAGCAATGACCTACGGAGCAGAGATGTGGTCCGTGAGAAACATAAAAAGCTGAAGACAGAAACTTGCAGTGGCCCAAAGAAGCATGGAAAGAGCAATGCTAAATGTCACTAAGAAGGTTAAGATCAGGAACGAGGTTATCAGATCAAGAATAGGAGTGAAAGATGTTATTCAGAGAGCACAGCAGGCAAAAGGTCAGTGGGCAGGTCAGATCGCCAGAATGGACAATGTATAACATAACTTGACTCAGTTTTAAACGTATAGAAATTAAAGTGACTCGTATTGTTCTTGTCTGCGCTTATTAACAACAAATCAATTTTACACTCGATCCAAAATTCGATGTTCGAATTTTACAAAAACCTGGCTAAACCAAGAAATGTATGACTTCTCTGATTAACATAAATCGATTTCAAGGTAGGCATTAGAGCTAAGAAAGGAAGCATTGGTTTCTCTCAAGTTAAGAAACTGATAAGCTGTGAGTAAAGATGCTAGGATTTATGAGAGGAAGTAAGCATCTGTTTAAATTACTAAACTTACAGACGTGTTGTTTTGTGAACTGTATTACTATATACACATCCACTGATGTTAATGTTGGTTTCCATGCGCCCTTGTGCGCAAGGGACACAAGCACCCCTTTGAAAGCTAAGCGTTGTGTATTTTCGAATATAGTGAGCACGGGCTGTAGTACAAGTGGATTCTTTATAGATTCGTTTACCTTCAGGAAAAACTAAAATGAAACAATTATGCCCTAAAAGACGGGGACTTGTATCAATTATGCCCTAAAAGATGAAAATGCAAGATTGCCACACCAGTCCAAATGTTCTATCAGTTTTTTTACAGTTCTTTTACGTGATAGTATTTAGATATCAAAAATCTGAGCGTATCAAAATGTATCAGGGAAGGCAGCTACAGATTTCTTATGTACCTGAGCGATACTCTGAAGTACCTTATTAGTTTTAGATCAGCAGATAGGGACATGAGGCGTTCTGAAATTGTTGGGACGCGTCGCCAATAGCAACCAAGATTGAGTTTAAAGCATGTTAAATACAATGAGAAATCTGGGGACGAGGCTGATATGGTAGACGACAAAACTGTGTTGCGTGACAGAGCTGAGTACTTAAGAAATTTGTAGCTACAATCAAGTCTTAATTTTCAACCATAACAATATCCCGCAATTAGTATCATATCTTGCTATTAACATGTTCGGTTTTTGTTGCTGTTTAAGGAGAAGTATTCAATACCGCACTTAAATCGAATCACGCTATGATAGTACGACTGATTCTCTTACACGTTTCTGTATGAACGGGGATATTTCAAAACTCAAGACGGATTAGAAGATTCAACATGCTAACATCAGTTTCGTGACGTTAAACATGTGTTCATTTTTATGTAATCGTTGATGAATCAATGATGTAGTAAATAGCTTTTCGCCGACATTTTACCGGTCGTCCAGACCTTTTTCATATCAGTTTTGAACGTTTCAAAAATTATTAAATGACCCTAAGAAGGTTCCTGCACTTATCCCCCTCGCTAACTTTTACCTGCCATTTCTCCCTATTAGTTATTAGAGACCCAAAATTTTCACTTCTCTTTTGCCCGTAATCAAATAGCAATATTTTTATTAAGTTTTAACTTTTGGCAGATCTGCTGAAAGCTTGAGTTAGAAAGGTTGTAATGTGGTGTAATCGACTCAATTCGAAACAGCAAACCGCTCATTTTGAAGTCAAATTTCCCATGTAAACCAATGTTTTTCAACTTTCCAACTAAATATTCTCTCATCATTTTCTTTCTTATGTGCTTTTTACGACGGTATGAATTTTCCAAGTTTACTGAAAGAAGTCAGTTGAATTTGAAATCAGAATGAAATATTTAGCCAAAATAACGTGTTGGCCGATGATAAACTATGACGGTAGTAGACATTAAACCAATAGTTTGTGAACTATAACTGCGATATCCAAGCTTGTCTTCGCCACGTTACTAATATAAGATGTTACGAAGAGACATGAAATTGCACAATATTCTTAGTGAAAGAAACTAGAACCATTTAGACTAGGTGTTTTTATAGCTTCGAATCACCTCATTCTAACACATACAATGAAGGAAATGAGTGGTGGCGCTAGCCTAAAAAAGTGGAGTGGGGGGAGGAGTTTAATTTATTTACGACAATAGGGCGTGGTCATGCACGTGGTGATATAGTTGACTATTTTTAATTTTCTCACAATTCGAAGAAGGATATTAATTGGAAAGATCACAGTGTCAATAGTGAAGAAGGTGACTAAATGCTAGAGGCTTCTTGAGTCCGGATACTTGACTCGAAGCACTTCAAAAATTTGATCTCTAAGACCAGTGGGGGACGTTTTCTCCCCTGGCGCCGCTAGTGAAGGGAATGCTGAGGAATTTCAAGTACTTGAATTTCTAGGAGTTACTGAAAATCAGTTCTGAGCCTTATTTTAATAGCCTCAAAAAAGGAAAACGAGGTACATGTTTCCATGTCTTGTTGCACCTAAATCGCTATTCACCTTATTGCGAGGGCAGCAACAGCGAAATCCATGCTTTCATTTAAATCCATGCTTTCATTTAAATCCATGCTTTCATTTAAAATACGATGCCCTCAAACAATAACTATTATTCATTCTCTAGCTGAAGTTGAAGGTAATGGGTTGACACAGTTTTTAAGACAAATAATCATTTGCGACACCCCGGTTATCTCTGTTTAAAGTCTTATCATAAAACTCAAGTGATATGTTGACCCCCTTTACATATTATCAGTAGCTGCTGTGACACGTACTGTCTGCGACCACCCCAATTTGAAATTCTCTGCTGTTGCCCTAAAGAAAGAGAATTTTGCTTTTAAAATAAGCAATGTCGTATTATAATAACAAATGATCTTTTTCAAGTTAACCAACAACCTAGTTTCAGTTAATGTTAACTAGGTAAAATCGACACTCGTGACAGAAGTATTCACTTTAGCCAAAGAGTATTCCATCAGACTGAAAGCTATGCTTTGCTACTCAAATAAGGTTCAAAAGTTCAACGTATGGCGTTATTCGAAACATGCTACAAGTAAAAGTGTGCAGGAGAAGAGGAATGGAAACAGGAATAAGAAAGAAAGTGAGACAAATAGTTGGAATGGGTAGGTGGAAATGGGATGCAGCTGTCACAGGTGCGGAGGATGAAAGAGTCGTATGAGAGTTGCTGACCTACTGTAAATTTACAAGCAGGACAAACAGAACAAGCTGACACTTACAATATGATTTGATACTTTAGGACATTAACTATAGTACATGATAATGTAATATTACCAGGATGCGAACCCTGGTTCAGGCTATAGCAATGTGTTTTCATAGCATACTCCATTTCTCTATTTCTATACTGTAGTTCCCAATCCTCCACTTGAATTTACCTTTTTCAAACCAGAGATTTTCAATGACATTTAATATCACTGTTCAAACAACACAATATGAAGGAAGTGTTGTTTAATTCCGTTTGGCTGCGTAATCTACTCTTGGATAAATGATTTCCTGCTTAGTTGATGTCGTTTAAGCATTTAAACCAGAGTGTTTAACGTAATGTCTCCATTGTTATTGATTCATGTTATTTCTAAGTTTAAAAATTTCATACCGGAATAGTAGCGTAGGGAGTGCACATACTTTTAAGACAAACTTCAACAACAGGCCTCTTTAAAACCTCGAAGCAAGTTTGCTTATTTTATAAATCATAAAGGGCACGTCTCTACGGTCCAGGCATAACAGCTTTTGAAATGTCTGTCCAGCATGTTCAATCACTGGGAGACGTGCGGAGAGTGTTTGTAACAAGGTTTCAAAACAACAGACTGATTTCATTTTCTCTGCAACATTCGTTGAACTCCTGGTTTTTAATGAATGAATTATGTAATAGCAGATGCTTCCATCTCTATTTTCAAATGGATCTTAATTTGCGTAAGCTATATTTTGAGTTGGGTTTCTTGAAAAAACGGCGATTCATTACCGAATATTCATCATTTACACACAGGCTCAGAAATGCGAGAAAGAATATCGGCGATTGTGATAATGGATTCACATTAAGATGTTAAAGAGCGTCATAAAATCTAAATTTGAGGGAAGTGACAACAGATTTCTTCAGTTTAATTTTCTCAGCTTAGCCAAATATCGTCGCTTTAATTTACTTCTTTCATGTTTTTGACTTCAAATATGAGTAAAAGTAGACTACGAGCTGTTATGTAATTATACGTATGAAGTGTGAAATTTGACATTTAGGGCTCAAGCATTTAAAACGATTTACCCAGGTTTATATATTTTTATGATTCGCAGAGGAAACGGCAACTGTTTTTTGTCCTACAACATGGCCAACTAATTTTGGAGCTGGAGCAAGGAATAGGTAAGACAAAATGATTTGATAGGTTATTTAAAGGTAGTCCCGTGAAGAGCGTAGTACATGTGATGTGGTAGAGAATCACCTGTCTTAAACCACGGCATAGTGAAGGAGGGTGGGTAGGCCTTTCCTAGTCGCATTTATGTTTCCCCAGGTAATGGTAGGTACCATTTTCCTGCTTGGTGTGCAGTAGAAGGTTTCAGATTGATGGTCAAATGCGGTCTCGAACCATGAATCCTGTGCTTGCTACACCAACTCTCTATCAATAAGCTAACTCACCTCCTGATAGGTTGTTTGTGGCGGACTTTGTCACACCACGAAATGGTTTGCCGTTTTAACAACACGAGTTATATAAGCAGGGAAAAGCTTCTTAGCTGTCTTTACAAGATATTACCCTTTAGTTCCTTGCGATAAAACATAGTGATTTTAGCCATGGCGAGGAGTAATCAGGAACTATTCAGGCCATTTATAGATTTATTGTCTTTTTCTTACGTATCAAGCTACTCAGAGCAACAAATGATATGTTGAGAGATCAATTTGAAATTGGCAATGTTGTGTCTTAAAAGCAGTCAAACAATCAAAATTTTTTGGTTTCTGTAATCGCTCAATCGAATCTGTTACAGCTTTTATATTTTCAGGCCGTCTCTCTCCAAAGATTCAGGGGGCTATATACATACCACATATACTAACTATATACATGTATATCTGAATCTTACATAACAGTTGTTTGTTGCATAGTGTATGATGTTCGTAGCGTCTCAACATATTTTTTCCTAACCATTTTTTGGAATTGTAGGCGTCGTTAAAAGAATATTTAATTAAACTGCATCTGTTAGAAATACTTGTTTTGAAAGCTAGCCGTTGGAGTAACCATCTGCTGCCGTTAACACGTGTTATATTGAGCAACGCTTTTAAACCATGGATGAAATCTGATTTTATTTTTTTTGTGCGTACCCACTACTCTGCCACTTCAGACGTTGCCGCTGGATCAATGTATTAGAAATCTTGAATGTAAGCACCAGAGTCGGTCCTAGAACAAAGTAGACAGAGGGCATTAGGACAATAGTGACCGGGCGCCAGCTACCTCTTACACAACTATAGACAACACACATTCTCTACAAACGTGTTCGAATATACGAGAAAGCGCCCCTTGATGTCAATACTAGTACAAAAACATGCCTTCCAGAAGCTTATTGGAGTTTTTACGCATGGGCCTGGGGAGACAAAACTATTTTGAAAAAGAAAGGGTTCAGGTCAAGAATACCATAAGGGCTTCTACATTGCTCAGGTAACTTATTTTCTAACTTAAGTTTAAATTTTTTAGAAATTTTTTTTGTAAATTGTTATTTCGGGTGTAATTGTATATAACTTTTTTGGTTTGTAATAATTCTCAATTTAAACATGTACTTGATGGCAACAAAACACATACATACATACATACATACATACATTAACGCATACATGCGTACATACATATGATACATACACAAGCACATACATTCATACGCGCAAACAAACATATATACATACATACATTAACGCATACATACATAGCTACATACACACATACATACAAACATACATACAT
>JAAAKL020001211.1:0-32480 GCA_010016065.2 Carybdea cf. marsupialis auct. non (Linnaeus, 1758)
ATGGGGAGGAATAATTCTCCTAAATTTATACTTATTTAGTAGGCAGTAAATTTATTGCACTTAGAAGATTCTCCCGGGCCTGGAATTTCCCAAAATATTTCATTAGAAGTAAAAGCAAGAGTAAAAGTAAAAGCAAAGTAATAAGGGCAAGCAAAGGTCAAAAGTCAAAGTAAACTGAATAGAGGGGGAGCAAAAATAAAGAATAAACATTTGCTCTACAGCTTTAGCCTGCTGTTAAACACGTTATGACGATCTCCTCGCTGGAAAGTGTAGACATATAGCAGCCACACACCGTGCATAGGCATTTTGCTATCATAGCCACATCTCAATTTTATACTTTAGTACAGTTATCACGACAGAGTTCATCCCTGCTCAAGCATATTACAGAGGCACTGAGTCTTGAAACTCGGAATCTCATAACATATGGGTAACAAGTCAGCAGGATCAAGCACCTGGCCATCTCTACCTCTCAGAAATAGAAAGCAAAAACCTGACGAAGTAGCCTGGTGTGTCTATGGTCTAACAAGACTTGTTCTGCTCTTTACGTACGTGAAAACTCAAACAAACACCAGTACATTAAGACGTATTATCAAATTTTACTTACTCGAAGTAAACAAGAGTTGGGAATCCCGTAATGTTGAACTCGTATCTGACATTCATTGCTAGTGGTTTGTCTACATCCATTCCAGCTAGTACCTACGAAGGTATATACTCGTTTAACTAGCGCAAAAATTAACAGTGGGTAGAAGTCTTCGAGATACCTAGAGTAGAAGGTCTGATGTATCAAACAGCAAGGTGTGAGATTACTCATAAGATAACACAACCACAACATAAAATTTGAGAGTGCAATGCAGACGCCCAATGGTTAAAGCAAAGTCACCAGCCAAAAGCAGGGCTCATAAAATATAAGATAATTTAAAAGGCGAGGGAGTTCAAAAATTAGGTAACAAAATGTAAATTTATAATAACTATCATGACTAAATGTCTTGGGATCAAAAGTTGAACGCACTGCAGCGTTTTCTTGTTTAGCACTGATCAAAGTAATTCGCTTTCAATTTTTATTTCTTAGATTGACATTTACATTAAACATCCTCGAGTAAATATGCTACTCGTTAATCTGTCTCAGGCGGCCACAACTTACAAAATCAGATCTACACAAGCCACTGTTTTAGCAGTTGTGACTACTGTGAACCGAATTTTTGTCTGAATTATTAAAGCCATCTATTTCCCTATCCCCAATAATTTCAATGTGCCAAAAACTATCAGCCTAGCGTTGGACTCCGGTGGTTCCACTGACAATTTTCTAAAATGGCAGCAAAACTGCAAACATTTGCAAATAAGCCTACTGAATGCCTTGACAACCATGTCGCTTGGAACGCGATAAGCCCTGAACTTGGCTCACTCTACCTTGAAAGTAAATGCAAAACACTTTCAATACACTTCTTGTAAGTTACTTACTGAATGCCCTTTCAACTGCGTTGCTGCTGCTGCATATTCTGGCTTCAACTTTTTGCAATATCCACACCCTGGGCGTTGAATGAAAGAAGATTAACTAAGTATATAGAGTAAACAGCAAAAGAAATATATTCAACAATAACGGCATTACCGCAACGTCAGTTTCATAGTTCAGTTTCTAGAGTGAAAAAATTTGCAAGGCCATATGAGGATATGCATTGCAAGGCGGTTTAGACCGGGCTGTTGAGGGTTGTTGAGGGTTTAGCAGCTCTGTGTTCCGTCTTGCGAGTACAGTTTCCAATTTTCAACTTACTTTTACGTGTGGGCAGATACATACAAAAAATTTTCGTGGCATTGTCGTACGGCGCCCTTTACAGGTGTGAGTCCTCACGCCATGGCCCTGTTACCCCCTTAAAAGAAACAATATATTTAGGCTATATTAACAATCGCTTATAGCAGAGATCGATCTTTACTAGATCTGCATTTGCCTAACCGGAGGACTGCATTTTGCTGCAAAGTGCTAACATTATCTTTCGAGACAAGATTCAGAAATTTATGCCAGTTATGCCGTTCTCCTCGCCGTTTAGTACACAGCAGCCATCTGTGATGCTGTTTTAATAACCATATTGTTTCACAATATCTCCACATTAAAATTTGTGCAAATGTTGGCAGCGGAAATACTGCTATTGTGAAAAATGCACCGCTATTGTGAAGAGTGTATGCCTTTTGGTGATAAAGTATTTACAGGCCAATTACGAACATTTACGAGAAGTGTCTTGGCCTTTTGTTTATGGTATGAGGTTTCGGTAACATTTCAGTGACTGGGAAACTTGTAACCGTTCACATCACAAATGAATGATCATCGGCAATCAAGGCCAATTTAAAGTACTCTAAGGCTGTATATATTTTTCCTCAACTCGTGCTCCTTTGCGCCCAACTGCATCTATAAATGCATTCTGCACAATTTCTGAAAATAAAATTCTCTCGCTTTCACTGTATTGAATCTTTACCTCAAATGTTGGTGCTGCTGATAAGCAATATCAGACTTTAAAGCAACCATTTCAAAACGTCTGGAGCATCGAAATAGTTAGGACAGAGTTTATAAAACTTGTACTTACATGGAGCATAAAACATGACGAGTAATGGACCCTTTTCTTTTCTTCTCAATTTCACTAAATCCTAAAGCAGTAAAAGATATGTTGCCAAACTCTTATCAATAAACTACCAAGTAACGTTACTATAGTAAACGGCAAACAATACCATTCAACATAACTCTTAAACACTTTTTTATTTATGAATCTTTTGACAGGATAGCCACATCAAATATATACATATTATTTACATAATAAAATATATGTAGACGTCTGTTTTCCTTGTGAGTCCTGTAGTACGAAATAATAATTTAAAGAAAAGAAGAAAAGAGAAAAAAACAAGTAGAAAAATTTCGATTAAAAATGAGGGAATTTTGTATTTAAAAACTAAAAAATAGTTGCTTGACGGGATCAAGTGAAGTGATGCTTGAAGTCGTCGAGGAAAGATATGGAGTAATATGTTCTTCGAATCTCAATTGGAAGGCCATTGAAAATGTTCGCACCTTCGAAGGTGAATGATTTTTTAACAAACACAGTTTTTGCCTTCGGAATAGTTAACATAATATTGTTGTTACGAGTTCCATGGCTGTGGGATTGGAGACGACATTAGTCTACTCTTACCCAATATTGTTGCTTAGCTGCCTTCAAATGTACTTGAGTTTCACAAAGCTAACTATGGTCAAAGAAGGTCCACGGCAAGAATATTTGATAGGAGATTCATACCCTTCATACCTATATAGAATCGAGGCAAGGATCTCTGAACACTCAAATAATCTCTAATTCAAACCCTGATTGTCCCAAAATTAATTTTTGGAACCAAAATTTCGGTTAGCACAATTGTATCACAGGGAATCACGATGAATGCATATCCGATTGACGTCTATGTATACGATTCCTATGCATTTCTTGTGATATAATCTTTGAATGCATAATCCACCATAAAAGTCATCAACAGAGAAAAGTTTCTGGGCTCTACTGGTTTAATACACCCTCGTTACAACTGAAAGGAACATGATCTGTTCTGCGTAGGATACAATGAATGGATGTATGGGGTATTGGGGAATTCTGGCAGAAACAGAGATACAAAAAAAGGACTTGACATAGACCAAACAGTTTGGAGAAGAGTCTTATGATAAAGATTTATGAAAAATGCTGAACTATCTTCATCAACACTACATGAAAACACAGTGTACAATAAAAAACATGATATCACGAAAAAATACAGCTACTGTTCCAACAATCTTCCAACAATTCTAATTCAAACCCTATTCCATCGGCGAAATGTGGCCAGTCTTAGCCTTTTCTACAGATACTTCCACGGGAAGTGTTCCAATGAACGGCTGTCATTGGTTCCAGCCCGGTTTGTTCCATCTCGGACTACCCGGTTTTCTCAAAACCTTCATTCTTATGCTGTTGTTAGTCCCCTGTGTCAAGAAGTCTTTCTATGGGACTAGTTTCTTTCCGCGAACTGCTAAGCTGTAGAACTCTCTGTCGTCTGATTGTTTCCCCTCTACCTATAACGTAGATGCTTTTAAGTCAAACGTGAATTCCTTTCTTTTATGTTAGTTGTTCCTTTCCCTTTCTCTCTTACTATCTATATTGTTTACCTCTATTGTAGTCCATACAATTAGTGGCTTTTGTTAGCCTTGTATGGTAATACGCCTACTAGAAAAAAATTTAAAAAAACAAAATGTAACCCTAACAATAATTTCCCGGCTAACAATTAATCAAAAGTGAAGAACAACAATTGGCGGTGATAGCATACCTTATCTTCATATAAATGGACTACATCTTTTGCCGTTGTATCTTCATCCCATGGTGCATCACCAGTTGGGTCCATCATAAAGTTTTTCAATGACTGAAAGGACAAAATTACTTTTTAAGATATCTCTATCTTACTCAAATTTCACCTGACAGAAGATGCAATCAAGTTCACATAATTGTACTTATCATAGTTGATGCAAGAAGTACTAAGATCGAACATTATGCATAGCAATGGTTCGTCATGAGATCTTAACTATCGTTGAATGTGGAAGGTAGGTAGTGAACAAGGCAATACCTCTTGATGTCAATACTTTTAGGGCTCTTGATGCGATAATCAATTAAAGTCAATTAAATCTTCGTTTCCTAATAAAGTGTAATATTGTAGATCCAGTTACCTATGAATTCATTCCAATTGAAGTACATTAAAAATATCAGAATTATATTTCTCTTACGTTCTGGATCATACGCAGAATAGTCAACGTCATAGTAAATAAAGAATCATTGATGCTTCTGAAATTAAATGCTCCCTTTTAAATTAACAACAAAGAAGAGAAAGTAATTTCCATTGATTCCGGTCTTTTGTTGTCGTGTTTAGTTGGTTTAAGTCTAGCTGAGACCAAGTATAAATGTTGTCGAACAATAGATAATCCGGGTGCAAATCTCATTCTACTTATAAAATCAAAGAACCCAAGGTAAAACTGTTAAACAAAGCATGTCAGCAAATAAAGTAAATACCAGAATTAAACCACATATTAATTTTCTCAAGCTTTTAAACCTCGACTTAACTTCGGATGTTCTTCACCTTAACTACAAATATTACGTCAATCATAAACTAAACTTATATACAAATATCCCAACAACATCATGAGCAATAATTCAAATACTTTCTCATGTTTCTCTTGAATTTGTATTTTACATTTCTCACATTTCTTACTTTCTTTCTTACATTTTTACCTGTTCCTTAAAGGATCCATTGCTATGGACTACATTTTGGCCTATTACAATTTTACTTCTGTGAGGGCACACAAACAACAACTAAAATGGCTTTTCACAGTTTGGCGATCATTTTATTATATATTTCTTTACGTCATCACCAGCTCATCGTTATGCCAATCTGTTGTACAATTATGAGGCTATTAGCCACTGCATAAAACATGTCTTTACTCAAGAATTTAATCTTCTATAGATTCTATCTGACAGATGCAAAAAGGATCTACGCTACTGTTGGAAGTCATTTACTACGCAGGTGCAGCCTAATTGTCTGTTTCTGCGCAACAATAGCAAATAGCACTCTGGATACCCCTCACCTTTCCATGGAGTCTATCAGCCAATCATAAACATTCCTGTGGGAAGTGCCAAGTATTTGGGTGCATAATTCACGCATCATTAGTTTGAGTCAAATAGGGTCACTTAACTGATCATACACGGGTCGTGAATTTACAATATTTATCGCAGAATAATCATCAGAAACAGAACTGATATTGTATATAAAGATAAAAAAGTATTGAGATAGCTCTTTGCGTTATTTTGGTTGAATAATAGGAAAATTATGACTAAACAAGTTCTTACCTTAGCTACATGCCTTCTATCATAGTCTCTATTGAAAGACCCTTGCCTGAAGCATACAAAGATAAATATTTCATTAGAACGTGATCCTGTAAAATATAGAGAGATTTCCATATGGTGTCTCTTTACAACTAGATTGGGAAATCTTTGTTCTTATGCAGTTCTCTGGGCCGGAAAACATATGTCTATCAAAACTGAGTTAATTGCAAATGAATGTACTGATACGACACCTGTTTTCTATTCTAAAGAACAGTGGACTGAAGTTGCATGGTATCGAAAATTGTCCCAGCCTAAGATACATGTACATTAATCATAAAAATGCATCATGTAAAAACTTTTACTTAAAGATTGGATTGAAATAAAATTTATTGATTCACTTGCAGAATATTAGGTTGCGGTAAAGACTTTAACAGCAAAAGATTAATTATGGATTGATACATATCGTGTTGCCTTTTAGCTGTATTCACACAAGAGAATGCCTAACAGTGGCCAACCATCATTAGAGATACTAAGTAATTGTTTTAGAACATAATCATGCTTCACATTGTTATATTAAACTCTATCTAACAATTTGTATTGTTTCTACATGGATATAATGTCCTATCATAAAAAAGGTTATTGGTGATTTAAGTATTTTACAATAAATCAATGCTACATCATCCTTTTTCTCAGATGGGGATCTCTTTGTAACGTAAGTTTTAGCTCTAAATGTCACATTACTGTACTTGTTCATTACATATATGCAACTTAATGCAGGCAGTATCCACGATTCTAGTGCATAATGATCATTCATGAGAAAGTCGAAAGCCCTATTCTCGGAAAAAACAGCTCTGAGTTTGCTAAATATGTCTTTATAGATAGAATACCAACTTAAGTTTAGGCATAGCCAACACCCCTCAAATTCTATTTTGAACCCTGACAGGTAAATTATATATTTAATTTACAATCATATAAGACATAACTGTAGCTTATCCTAATATAGAGTCCAACACAAAGATCATTGCAGTGGACGAAGCTAAATAACATCATGCAACAAAACCAAAACATATTAAAAAAGCCTTCTACTAATAGAACATCAACTACCTTGTAATCTCATAACTTAAACCAGATCAAAATTATTCTTTTTGTTCAACTCACTTCTTTACATTTTTCACTACTTTTACAAAACTAGAGAATGGTTTGCTCTTCTGAATCAGATCAGCATCCCCATTTTACACATTACATTACCACATTTACAATTTCAAGAAGCCACTACTCAGCATTTAAAAATGGTGTATATTGTGTCAGTTTTTACAGCATGGAAACAAGTGTATAAGATACCTTTCATCCAAGTCTTCTTGTTTATGTTGACACAAAAAATGGAAGCATGCAAGCTGAATGATTTAATTAGGAAAGTACAAATCTGGCAGGGGGGTAGGGGGTAGCTTAGTCAGTAAAAAGCTCATCCATCAAGCAGAGGTTGATGATTCAAGCCTAAGCTCAGGTATCAATCTGGAAACTTCCATTGAAAATGAGGCAGAACAATACAGGAGCTTTGATGACAACATGGCAGAAGTAGTGAAAAGGTTGAGAGGCAAACATGAACAGAACTTGTAAAGAATGGCAGAGGTAGTGTATGAAGACGCCAGGGAGAGATGAAGAGATTCGGGTTGGAGAAGTCAACAACCCCAAAAGAAAGGGAAAACGAGGGCAGAAAGAGAGTTGGACCATAAAGAAGATAGCATTTAATCCGAAAGTTGCAAGAGGAAAAATGAAAGTTAAAGTCAAGGTGGCTCCATGGAGACCAAAGTGACAAAGAGGGTTTAAAGACTCTATCTGAAGACCTAAAAAGCAAACACATCAGCTGAGTGGGAAAGCAGTGGAGGACAGAGAGAGGAAAGGAGAAGAGAAAGACATGGAAATGCTCCTTTGCTTGTAAGCAAAATTACTTCCCATAGGGAGCAAGGCAAGTAGGCTTGACTGCTTCAAAGAAGAGCTTAAAGACCACCTTACTCAAAGATACAGTGATCCTAGAAGAGAGGAATTAATGCCACTAATTAAAGGCATCAAGAGACCCACACTAAAGGAGTTCCATTTGACCAGAGGGATCTTAAGAAGAAAGAAGGGGGTGGACAACTTCATAAAGATGGCAAGAGCAACAAGTTCCCAAGGAAACCATGACATAAGTGATAAGATCTACAAGAGATGTTCCAATCTTAGAGGGAAGGCTTTCCTCTTGTTTAGGCAGATTTGGAGGCAAAAGCTAAGAGCTGGTATACAGCTGATATGAACATTGATCATGCAGAGTCACCTGATAAATTCATGCTCTGGCATCTGCAGTATGGCTAGTACCCATGATTGTTCTGGCCACTGGTGATTCGTAAAGTCACTTGAACAAGGGTCAAGATGAGTGAAAAAAGTACCATGTATACACAAGTTGCTCCATCTTCCAAGATGCACTAACAATGCAGAACTGCATGGAAAGAAAATCTCATTTCAACTTCCAGTAACATCAGTAGTGGAAGAGTGCAACACTAGTAAAGTTAGGACAGTGATGATGCTAAGGCATTCAAGGACTCAAGACATCAGGGACTACACCCTAGATGTGTTAACATGCAAGAAATGGAAGGCAACGGAAGGTTTGAATTGAGTATGGCTGGAGTAAAGGGATATCGTGGGAACAGTGTCGTTCAGAAGAGATTGGACTGATATGGAAAGGAGGGAAAGGCTGTTGTCACATATGTGTGAAGACAGGAAGGAAAGAAGAGACACTTATATCTAGTGCAGTGTGCTCAGCAGGGGAAATGTGGGGCAATTGTGAGAGTGGGAGTCAGCCAGCACCAGGTTTCTGATTGAGTTAACTTATGATAGGCTGCCATCTCATGTGAACCTGGCTAAGTAGAATGTGACCAATTATGACTAATGCAGGTGTGATCAGTACAGTATAAAAAGGCATGTCCTGTCAAGCTGTGAAAGAACTATAAAGGGAGGTACACATGTAGAAATGACCAGGTACTGAGCATCATTGTTGAAGTACTACAGGAGAAAATGGGAGCAGATTGTTTCAGGGAAACTCACAATGAAATTCTTCCAGAGAGAAGTTACATTTCACGAGGCAGGGGAAAGGGCATTCATGAAAGTAAAAAGAGGGAGTGCAAAAAGTGGACAAGAGATGGGGAGGAAAATAGAAGGTTGATACACAATTACTCCAGCAATTGTCACTTGGAACCAAAAATGAGGTTGTTCACCTCCTGGAGCTGGCAGTCAAAGCTACAGGTGGGAGAAGTGCATTAAGAGAAGTATTAGAAACTTATCAATGCAAGTGAAGAGTAAGGATGGATAGTGAATCAAAATGACTTTGGGTTATGCGGACAGGAAGCTGTTGCACCTCTTCAGGTATGAGATAGGCTTTACTTCAAAGAAAGTGAAACAGTTGACAGAGGAGGTACACAGGGTTTCAGAGAAAGCACCCCTTTGGAATTAGCTTAAGAGGGATAAAAAAAATGGCTTGAGAAGGCTTGCACAACCGGAAAACGAGGAGAAGTTGCCTGTTGAGTGCAAATAAATGTGAAGTACAAGTCACACAACAGCAACATGTGGCCTACATATCCACTCTGCGGCAGTGCTGACAAGGGTCCTTTGAGGAGTGGCCCTGTCATTGTGAGAATGCTGTTAGGTGGCTAGGGGCTAAAACATTACCACATTTTGATGGCCCCAACACATGCTGGATCCAAAATGAAGCTTGTGACTGGAAAGCACTGGTGAGTATCACAGTGTGTATCTCCTCTCCTATTGTAATCCCTGCTGGAAAACGTTTGCCTAGCATTAGCTGTGAAATCATTCTATACAACATGATAACCCCTATCTCTGTAGCTGAGTAGAGATCTACCTCTACCTTACCTTGATCTAACCCAGTGGCATATACAATCCTACATTATCTTTGCATGAGATACCAAATGGTCAATTTACCACTTATTAAATAAGAACAGGGTGTCATATTATTTTTATATATACCATACCTCATATATGAAACATCACAGCTACAAATCTAAAATATTATACCAGTATTACTAACATATAAACAACATATGAAATTGACTAATATTTACTATTACATAACAATTACTGTTCAACTGCATATTCCATACACAAACATAGAGATATCTCTTGGATTACTCTCTCTATCCTAGAAAAACAAATTGTTACTACTTACTTATAATGCTTTAGAGTGACTGGTGATGGTGAAACACTGTACTTTTTACATAATTTCTTCTTTTCTTTACTTTCACTACAAAAAAAGCAAAATAAAGGTTACAGGAAATTTTCATGCCTTAAACTCTTAAACACAAAATCATACATAACCCAAAGCTCCGAATGCTCATCTCTGTCTGCTGTTACAAAAAATCACACCTATATCTATCCTCATCATGACTGTCATCACTCCATCATCATCATCATCATCATCATCATCATCATCATCATCATCATCATCATCTTCACCACCACTTCCATCATCATCATTGTCATCATCATAGTCCTTGTCACTGACAATTGTAATCACTGTCAACATCACCATCCTCATGACCATCTGCTACCATAATCATAGTCATCATCATCATTGTAGTCATCATCATCATCATTTAAAACTGTTTCCTAAACTCTTCAAGAATATTCTCTCCCTAATGACCCAAGGAGAATAGGTTTGATCTTTGGAAATCAATAACCAGTGTGCCACAACTGATATCAGGAAGACCATTTAACCTGTACAAAATATGGCATCCTAATTGAAAGGTCTGACAATTGCTAATGAGCTTATACAGTACCAACACAATAGACAATGTCTCACCTTTCTTACTGATTTTGAGCCCAATAACACACCCAGAAACTGAATCCACACTCTTTGAATCATAAATGTTTCTTGGTTACCTCAAATAGATTGTCATAGGGGTCACCCTCTATACATCACCTCACTAACTTCATGAGCCACTGTGGTCTAGTGGATAAGTTCCTTGCCTTCAGATCAAGATGTTCCAGAGGGTCAGGGTCCAAATCCCAGAAGTGCCATTGAAGGCATCATGAAGGGCATCTAGTCTTACAGTGCTCTATGCTCCAGTAACAAGTCCCATGTACATGGGTACTACTGTACCCCTGTAAAGGGGAGTACATGGTAATTACACAGATTTTAAAAAATCTGTTAGCCCTTCCTGCCCCTTATGTGACAAATGCCCTCCTTCCTCCCCCCACTCTCTGACAATTGAAGAAGGGTTTGCACCCTATTCATAAAAATTCTGAAAATATTTTTATCTCCCAGAAGACCTGGGATTTGGGCAATATATTATGAGAAATGTTTGAATGTTTAAAACTTGAAGCCATAAGACCCATATGTGATTTGAAGTCCCTCAGATGATCAGCACTGTACTTACCCACAATTTACAAATAAAATGGTTCCCTTTCCCCTTAGAGCATATGCTACTTCTTCAATCCACTTAAGGCTACTGACAGCAGATTTATCTGCAATGAAAAATCAATGTACAAAACATGAGGTAAATGCTATACATTGTAATGCACAAACTTCAATACGTTTCTAGAAAGTTATTTCAATTAATATGTTTGAAGTCTTCAGTGTTTCAGGATTTACTTTGGGTGAGATTTTACATATGCAATTTCTTTATTGATCTCATATGGCCCATAAAAAAATTTATATTCCAGTCAGGGTGCTACATTTTTCACACACAAAACCCCATACATAGCAGTTATCCAAACAGGACTGAAATGAAGACACTTTGAGATGGGAGTCACTGACTAATGTGTTCATTGTCTTTTATTCACTATACACCCTTTGGTCTCAGCAGACCATCTTTTACCTATGGGTATTTTACAACTTGCTCTCCCAACAAGATTCTAAAACTGGGTGATCTTATACCAATTGGAGAAATATACTGGTTGAATTTGCTTATCTTAGTATGCACATCTTGATTTCTTTGTTTGTTGAATTATAATAGAAAAAGTATATAAAAATTGTGGATTACATGAGGTTCTGTTCTTATACTGAATTGAAATAGGGGGGGGGGGGTGACAAAGTAAATGCTGTCATTTCTAAATTATATAACAACAGTCAAACATAACCCTTCACACTGTTAAACCAAGCAAAATTCTTAATGAAAAATGAAATACAAACTTCATAAATTCCTACAAAATCAATTTCAACTACATCATTGTCCACTAAAGACAAAACCAAGGATCATGTTGACATTAGCCTCTCCTTATAACTGTTGCATACCTGACTTGCTTGCATGATCCCACCTCCTATTACCTTATTAAAATTATGCAGCTAATTCTAATACTCATAAATCTCTCTGTTAAATATTACATTAATACAGTCCTTATTCACTGTACTCGAGCCTGCATAGTTTCTTTACAGGGTGTAATCATGTTCCCACCATTGAATCAAAATCATGACAAATAAAAATAGAAATACAGGTCAAAGGAATATTGGATAAAATTAACTCACCATCTTTTGAATAGATAACTAGAACATTTGTATTTGTTCGTAATAATTTCTTTAATGATTTAACATCTTCTACTGGGAGAATATGCTTAAGCTTCACTTTTGCATGGATGCCTGATATCTAAATACATAAAAAGAAAAATTGTTTGTACTGTTACAATATTCCATTTACAATTGGGTAGCTGGATAAAAGGAATTTCAACACAAACACTCAAATAAACATACTACACCTTTATTAAAGAAACTTCATGAAAAGGGACACACTACTTGTTTTGAGAGCTATTTGGGTTAAGGACTCCTGTACCCATTGGTGTCACAGGATCTACAAATATCATTACATGCTGTATCCTTTTGGTCCCCTGACTTATACAACTAGGCACAGTACTCTATCAGGTAAGTAAAAACGAAAAAAAAAGGAGTTTTTTCAATCAAAATGACCCTCAGTTTACTATTGGGGTACAAATGGAAATACTGATTTTTACACTTATGTAAGGTTTTGTACTAGGTTATTGCCTTTAAGTACACAGATGACACATGCAGACCAGGTTTTATCTCCACAGGTGATGAGTTCCTGGAAGATCAAGTTTGGACATTAAAATGTCACTAGCTTTGTCTAATGCAGATACTGTGCTGGGAAGAGAAATCAGAATCTACCTAATACCATTGTTGAGGATGTGCTTCAAATCATGTGGATAAAAACTTTCATTATTATGCAACAATATGTTTGCAAGGCTTCACTTGGCACCAAAGACAAGGCATTTATCTGCAGTCAACCCAAACCCTCAAGAATTGGACAGTTAAAAATTGGAATAACTATCTCAAAGTAAAATTCCCTTCTAATACTTAGTGTTTGCAATCTAAATCATCGTTGAATTTGTGCTAGAATGAAACTGCTTTGTGCAAACTTCTCTTACCCAGTTAAATTTCAGTAGACCACTTTTTATATTCTTGTCTAAGCAACATATTATTGATTGGTGTGGCTGAGTGCACACTATACTGTGAAACATGACAATTTCAGGGAAAATATCTTTATCATGATGTCTTGAAATTTGAATTAAAAGAAGTATGGTATCAGTAAAAAAGAGGAATAAAATTTAACAAGTCCCTAAGGTGACTTAAATCTACTAAATAAGTACTTGCTGTATAGTCAAACAAAGCCATATAGAGCATGTTGTTATTGGGCAGCATGGGGGCAATGCCCCCCAGTTTACTTGAAATCCTTTGTTTGCTATAGATTGGCAACAAATGCTAGTCCTTCTTTTAGGATACAGCTCCTTCCCCTAACTGCTGAAACACAACTCAGCTTTTCAGCTTGTGAGTTGCAGGTGTATGGTATTTGATAACATGTGTGTCTGATGATATCACCAATGACCAATGCACTTGTAGCCTCTTGCCAGAACTTATAAAAATCCAGCTGTTCTGATTCTTCAATAGGTCTATTTGATTAACAACTTTGAGCCTTACAGTGGTAGACCCCTTACGTAACTTCAGCCCAAAAATGGAGCGAAAATGGAGTTGCTTTTTCAAGGAGCTCAAATAGAGTATATAGAATACTGTAGTGGATCATTAGAGCCCAATAATTACATGATTGTTTACATTAGCTGTCTTGTTTTAATTTTAAATTCATTTATCTTTGGATACTGGCACCCAAATTAAATGGATGTCCTTTCATGGAAAAAAGAGGAAATTTAACATCTGTAAGCCAACGGCCAACGTCCAGTTGAAAGATATTTGACGCTTTTTACTCACACACACACTAGACATTCAGATCATTCTCCTTCGTCACAACAGGTTGCGCCGTGTACTGAGAAAACCATCGTCGTGATTACCCCGTTTTACTTGAATCTTTCAGATTGTAAATCAGGCATTATTTTCGCTTTACGTATGTTTCTGAGTCACTTCACTTAAATAATTCATAAAAATCCATACCTCTATTTCAGTAAGAAAAAGGGCTGTAAATATTCGGCTGTTTTAGTTGATCATGCCTTTCGCTAGTCGTCTCAGTCATGTTCCGAGTGAACTTATCATTGCTTACTAAAGAGGACGTACACATTCTAAGTAGCATGTCATACGCCTACTTCATTTTTGTCCATCGACCACGTTAAGATCTCGCACAGTAGCCAAAATTCAGCATTATTAATGCATTACCAAACTAAAGAAAAAACCTTATCTAAAATCTTAAGTACGCTAAAATCTGAGCCAATTCCCCGCAGAACACAAGACTAGTCGACTAGTTCTCAATGACTGCCCATTTGTGGTTGTCAACCAACAATGCGCTAGAAAACAGTACGTTCCAACATATCACAACAAACAGCAATCAAACTTCCAGGAAATGGACCCACAAAAGTATTCATTATGATCACCTCGATGATTATGAAAAGCCCATTTTGCTAATTGCCTTGAAAACCGGAAGGTAATTTTCTGCCTTGTCGTCCTTGGTTTCCACAGGGTCTAGTTCAGTAGAATAAGAAGAACCAACATACCTTGACACTTCCAATCACTGACAGAACAATAAGTAGGAAACTCCAGGTCTGCTTCATCATTTTCAGCTCTTTATGGGGTATCTGTGCAGCAACTAGGACCTGCAATTCCACAAGTAAAAGCTATTTCTATACCATCCGTGAACAAGAAAAGATTTAGTGGTTTTAGCGCAAAGACGTAGTTGTTGTGATCGAAACATGCATCCAAAATCACACGTGTGAAATACTCGTTTCCACGCTCTTAGTTACTGCAAACGAGGTAGGTAAAATTGTAAACAACATGGCCGACAAATGTGTCAACAGTTTACAAGGTGCTGCAAAAGCAGCTACCTACAATATGGTTCTACAAGTTTCATTTCGTTTGATAACATTTGCAATGAATGCTGCAATACTTAGATTTATATCAAAGGAGCTGCTTGGAATCGTTAATGTCCGCTTGACGCTCTTATACTCGACAATACTATTTATGTCTCGAGAGGCTTTTCGTAAAGCGTGTCTAAGCAGAGGAGAGAAAGAGAAAAATTGGAAGAAGATAATAAACTTGGTGTGGTTTGCGGTACCAGTAGGAATAATTATTTCCAGTATCCTCTGCATAGCTTGGATTCGCTTACTAGAATTACCGTCGATGAACTTTCAGGAGCTGTACGTGGTCGGTGTTCTAGTATTTGCTTTGTCCGCCATGATCGAGCTAGTAACAGAACCCTTGTACATAGCTGGTCAGGAGTTCTTATTTATCCGAACGAAAGTAATAATAGAAGGTCTTGCACTTGCATTTAAATGTGGGACAACTGTTTTATTTGTCGTTGTACTGCCGGAGCGAAACCTACGGTCCTTTTGTATTGCCCAAATTGTTCATAGCTTGGTATACACATCATCGTTTTATGTATTTTATGGATGTTATACTCACGTCAGTTTACCTTCGAATCGCCCCAACGGATTTCCATTTCAGTCGGTGCGAGACTTCTTTCCTTCTTTGAAGTGGTCGGATTTACCAGACCCACTATACGCTAAACTTGTCTGGAGTTTCTTAACACAATCTCTTCTCAAGCAGTTTTTGACAGAAGGGGAACGATATGTTATGACGCTCTTCCGTGTCCTTAGTCTTAGCCACCAAGGTGTCTATGATGTAATAAACAATCTTGGATCATTAGTGGCTCGGTTTGTGTTTCTTCCAATTGAGGATAGCTATTATACATTCTTCTCACAAATTCTTGTGCGAGGAAAGTATGGTGAAATGCAAGAAACGGAGGCTACTACCTTTTCAGCAAAGGCCCTTTCAAGTGTGTTGAAATTCGTGGTTCTTCTAGGGATCACAATTGTCACATTTGGCTATGGATATTCTTACTTACTGCTTGAAATTTATGGTGGGAAGATTCTGAGTTCTAATGAAGGTAAATTTGTAAAGTTGTGACTTATGAAATGTTGCAAAATATCAGTGTTTTTTTTCTAGGCATACTACTCCTTCATTTTGACCTGGCTGTATCAATGTACTCAAAAGCATATCGATAGAAATGGGAAGGGCAGATTTTGAACTCCCATTTCTTTTTCATTATATATATGTATATATACACAAATGACTATGAATATATATGCAGCTCGACGAAGGAATAAAATGCCGAAACCTTGCTGTGAAGCCCAAGTTGTTTTACTTTTACCTATGTATACACATATATACATAGATTGCCACAAGCCACTGCGGTCTAGTGTTTAAGGAGTTAGACTCACATGTCAGAGGTTTGAATCCCAAAAAGCCCAATGTAAAGACTATCAGTTGTGGAAGGTAATGGGAGATCTCTTCTGTAAATGTGCTCTCTCCCCAGGACATTACTCACTCTGGCTAAGAAATAGGCTACACTCAAAATCGAGTATGCCATGAAAAAAATAAAAAATACACAAACCTATGAGTAATACAAAGATTACATATAGCATCTAGTTATACACACTGTTTTTCTGACAAGGTGTACCAGTTGCTTGTGACAACATTAGAAAGTTTCTGAAATGGTGCAGCAAGAGTTATTTTATGGGAAAAGCAACCCTGCATCTCACTGAATGCATGATTTGAGGATGTTGAACATGTAGCAATTTATTTTCAACTAGGAAGCAAGCTTTTTAGCATTGATATATCCAATATTTTAGCCTTTTAGTATTCTATAATGTAATCTATAATTAGCATTGCACAGAAATATGACCCTTTTGCAATAACTCAGATGCTGGGAAAACTAGATGTAAAATTTTGCTGTGAGTAAGTAATACCAGTGTAACTGTGATGTTAAAATTAATATTATATGCTACATTTATTATATATTTATTGCCCTGTAGTCTGTAAGACATGTATTGATCTACTGTTTCCTCTCATTGTACTTGTAGCCTTTAGCCTTCACACAGCATTTAATGTTTTTATGTCACTTTATACCCTTTAAACCCTAATATTCCTTACCAGTTGAATGATGGGATGAGGATGTACAATGAGAAATAAACTGTTAAATTCTGACTTCTTTGCATGCATATTCATGCATTTTTAAGCTGATCGACTTTGATAATGGAAATAAAAATAAAATTACACAGTAGCATCTAATGACTATACCCCATTCTTCTTTTAACAGGTCCTTCTCTTCTCCGCTGGTATTGCATTTATGTACTTGTTATTGCAGTGAATGGGATAACTGAATGTTTTATGTTTGCGACCATGAGCCAATTGCAAGTTACAAATTACAACAGAAAAATGCTTCTCTTCTCAGCAGCATTTCTTGCCTCAACTCTAATTCTCACACACTTCATGGGGAGTTCTGGCTTTATTTTGGCTAACTGCCTGAACATGATTATGCGGATTTTTCACAGGTTAGCAAATAATATTTATCTGTAATGGCACATTCACAGTTTTATTGTTTTACTGTGCTATGTTATATTTATATTTAATGTATATTTTTAGTGTGCTGTTTTGTTTAATTAACATATATATGGTATATAGTTTTCCCTTAATAATGGCAACAACTCCATTATAGTATAGAGAACAACATTTTTACAAGTATTCTACAGTAAGCTCCAGAGGAGGTGCTGATTTAATATTAAAATCTGTGGATATGTACAATTGATATGTTGGGAGAAAATCACAGAAGGCGAAGTATGCACTATTTTTATATGCACCACATTACCTTTGAAAGATGATGCCAACTTGAAATTGTAAAATTCGCCTGGGCACACTTCATGGCAGAGCCTGGTATAAAAACATTTTGATTTGTAGCATTTCCTGAGTGAGTATTTCCTAGGTACTGAGAGTGGGTATTACCTGGTAAACTGTCTTCCAAGTGAGATTAAGTGTCACAACAAAAGTTTGTTAACTTACAGGGCCACAGGAAATCTTGTGAAAATATAGCATTAGCAAAAATATCAGTTTTTATAATCTTTCTTTGAGTTCTTACTATGCAATACTAAATGTTTGAAAATCCTGAGTAATTTGCAAAATTACCAGTGGTCTACACAGATTTGAGAGGTGTGCCCATCAGTGCCCAGAAATGGGTATTTCATCTGTGACATTACATGATGTGACTGAAATGGAGGTTCTCCTTCTGGAATACAAGAAAATGGCAAGGACATATGCGGCCAATTGCTAACATAACTTGTTATAAAACATGTTACCAACAAACAAGACTGCAAAAATACCAAGGAATTTGACTTTTTTAGGCATCTCTGCCCTTTTAGATCCCTTTAGATCACAAACCATCTTAGTCAGTGGAAGAACAAGGAAGAAATTTTAAAATGTATCTTAACATACAAGGTACTTACATTGATAAATAGGACCCTACATTCTGGGTGTACTACGTATGTGCTGCACACCTAATCAATAAAACAATAATCCTAATCTACTTTGTTTCAATTGCTCCATCCCTCTTATTTTGAACTTTTTGGCAACTTTTAGGGCATTTCTAACAAATAGCTTTCTTTTTGGTTTGCTGTGATGGCTGAGCTGGTTTTAGGGTTATGAAGGTGTGCTGTGATTCTTAAGAATGCCTATGCTTATTGTTGAAACAAACATCTTTTCTAACAAAGAAATCCAATGGCATTGGGTAAGCTAATTGTACAGCCTGTGGCCAGTATACTCAGACTATAGCCTATTGTTCCTGGTTGGTCTGAGGATGCTTATTTCATCATTAGTCTTAGCCTCTGTGTTTCTTCTGTGGTCCTTCTGTTATTTGTTTACAGAGAGATTTTGATACAGGACATTGCCCTGGATTTGAGTACAAAAATAAAAATATGTATGAAGATTTCGATATCTTCAGATTAGTCTGGTAAAACTTATTATTACAAAGTAAATCATGCACCCCTTTCTGGATGAGCCCATATGAACACTTTTAGATTTCAAAGCCTGGCACCATGTTTGTAAGTACTAATTTCAAGTACAAGAATATTTACAGCATATGGAAGAACAAACTTTGCAATAAAATGTAGAATTGGCAGTGCTAAAAAAACTTTTCAGAAACTATAGAAAACTTGGGGAACTGGAAATTAAGTGGGAAAACAAAAAAGAGAATTGCATATGGTAGGCGCTATGTACACTCAGTTCTACTGTATGGTTATGAGATGTGGGTAGTTTCACCACAAACACAAAGGAGATTAGAGACTCTTTGAGGTATGGTTTCTGAGAAGAATAATGAAAATAAGCTAAGAGTTATGAATGAAGGAGTGTTTGAAAAAGCAGAGGAAAAGAGTCAGATGAACTTTTGGGACATATTATATGAAAAGCTGAGTTGGAAAGCAATTTGTTGATGGGATAAAATTGAAAAGTGATAAAGCACAGAAAGACAACAAATGATATGCCTCACTAGCTTGAGTAAATGGAAGCTAGAATGCCCTCACAGGCCATACCTAATGCAGCTATCCAGAGAACAATGTGAGGAAATGCCCTCAGCTGTATAGACAAATTTTTGTTCCCTCATTGCTCTAGCTAGGCATTCTTTCCTTATCTATCATGATACCTACCACAGAAAGTAGCACTCAACATGAGTATGCTAAGTAAAAAAATGAAATGTTGGCACTTCTTCTGAGGCACACATTCTTGCAGAAAATCCAACTGTGTCAAATCATATTCTGAAGTAGGCCTATCAATTTGCATCGGTAATTGTTGTGTACTGGAAATAGTATAAGGTTAAGCAATTTCCTTGAACATTAGGGAAATCCTTTGCTAAGGAAATGCTTACAGTTCTTTATGCATTACACAGAAGATATTTCCCTTACTTAACTTAAGGATCCTTTATGCACATTGGCCCAGCAACTCAAGTTAGTTGAGATCTTGAGCTACATTTGTGACTCTAGATCAGCTGAAAGCAGAATGACCACATTTTGCAGAAGCATGGGAAAATACAGGGGCATTCTTTCCCTTATCACAAATAGAGGTATCTACCTAAACACAAGAGACAGGATATAAATAGAGTGCCCTTGCAG
The DNA here is from genome assembly GCA_010016065.2 of Carybdea cf. marsupialis auct. non (Linnaeus, 1758). NCBI lineage: Eukaryota > Metazoa > Cnidaria > Cubozoa > Carybdeida > Carybdeidae > Carybdea > Carybdea cf. marsupialis auct. non (Linnaeus, 1758). The sequence goes on from JAAAKL020001211.1 coordinate 20,283, forward strand.
TATGCTGCATTGGTGAGTGTTCTGAGCTCTCAGAAAGAATGAGCATGCTTGCCTTCCTCAGACAGGGTGAGCACACTTGGCTTGCTCACAAGGGGTCAGTATGCTTACGTTGCTCAAGATGAAAGAGTTGTGTTGTACTGGGTCTGTGTAGTGAAGGTAGAGAGAAAGGTCATCACCATTACTCTGTATGAGCACCTCATTGTTTCCCACCTGGAAGACTGACTTGAGGTACCATCGCTGCATATGGGCATGCCATGACCACAAGAGCCAGTTATGGAAAAAAGATTCATGGTAGCTGGCAGCAGACCTAAGAAGACTTGGTACTATGTCTTCAGTGAAAATCTTTATATTTGTGATCTGAGAATTGATCTGAAAGAAAACAGGGATAAATGGTGACAGCAGTGGTACTCCACGGCAATTCCAGCCCCTGAACAGCACATCACAGACTGAAAATGTATGGTGACAATGACAAAAACAATGATGATGATGATGATGATGATGATGATGACCATAATGATATTGATGATGATGATGATGATGACCATAATGATATTGATGATGATGATGATGATGATGATGATAACAATGATGATGAAAACCAAGCAAATGTGAGTTAAAAACAAATAAACAAACCAGCTGGTATGCTAGTTGTTTGAGTAGCTGAGGATTCTTTGGAGCCCATGAGGCATATGGAAACTACTCTTAGGGTAGAAGGATATAAAAGTTGATGAAGTGGTATCATATCAATGTCCCATTAAAAATTTTTTTTGTCAATACTGTTAAAAATTACAAGACAACCACTCACAGTATACAAGATATGTTGGAAGTGAGTTACCCTCTTGATCAACACTTTGCTTTAAATTACCATATATGGTTATATACATATGTATGATCTTTTAAAAATTTATACATAAACATAAAAACTGTAGGGATCCTGCTGATTAAACTTGGGATATATACTGTAATAAAGAATAACTTTAGCATTTTTTTCACTGTTGTCTAGTAAGAAGTAAATAAACAGTCACTCGTTGACTAAGTTCCATTCATTATTATTCAGCCAGATCAAATCTTCTATGGGCAAAAATAAGTAACCCTCCCCTTCCCTGAAAAAATGGCTCATTTCTCCATGCTTATTAACTTCATTTTGACTGGTGTGAAATAAACAAGCTGTGTTCAAATAGTATTTCCATTCAGGATGAGTTTCCAAATGAAAACACATACAGATAGGAATAAATAATTTCATGAATTGTGTTTTCTGTTACTAATAGTAAACCATTACAGTACCCACACGCAAGATATTAGGGGTGTAGGTCACATAAGTGGCTTGAGACCTCTTCCATAGTAGTAAAATCCTTATATATTACAAAAGCTCACATTACACATCCTTAGGCTATTTTAGGGATTCTCTATTGACTTTATCCGTACTTTGCAGTTTTAAGTTAGTTATATGTTTTATACAGAAGTATATGTATAAACAATTTAAAGCATGGAAACAAATATTTATAGTAAACATATAACAGTCCATGCCTAATATGTATATTTCAGTCAAGTGTTCACCTTATCAACTTATTTTTATGAAATTGAAAACCACTTTCTTCAGTCTTGCTTCCATCAGAGCAGTTCCCTTCTAACTTGTATTATTTCGATAATATGATTTGTACCCTAAGCATAGAATATATATACTATTTTGTATCATATAATACAAAGCACTCAGAATCTGTTGGAAAAAATAACAAACCAAAGAATAACTTGGAATGAACTATTTCTTTTAATGTTGTTAATACCCCAAAGGAGTCGGGATCCCAATCTTAAGTAGACCTTCATTTATCTTGTTCTCTTTGTGCTTCTTATGTACCTTCACCTTCACATTCATATTAGGAATTCTTAAGGCTAATTATTTCCCTTGTCACAATAATTTGGAGCCCCTATACCTTTGCCTTACTATATTACAATTTTATACCTGTTGATCTTTTTGTAAAGAGAATGTATAGAAAATTGCTTTACTGTAGGCAAGAGTTAAAGTGGGTGGATATTTTCATAGATCTAGCCGTATTTCGGCGTCTTAATAAACTAACTTTGGGGAATTATACAATTGAACTGTGAAAAGAGGATTATACACTCTACCTGATGTTTTATACATTTTGTTTGAGAGCAAAACACTTTAAATATCAAATAGTCACCACAGTTTGTATATACTCCTAGGGTTGATTGATAGAATAGAATTGATATAAATTAAACATGATCTTTTTATAATTAAAGTTGACGTTAGTAATGAAATGATAATGGGGGATGGTAGAAATTAGCAAAATGTTCATTTTTGTCTTGCTGTATTAGTTAAGTAGTACCAATAGCATTGACATGAGATGACATAATAGTTACACATATACATACATATCACAAAAACATAGTAAAATTCTTAAGTGTTCTGTCAAATATTTAACACCATATATCTATACAGACTTTTTACATTTGCATTTTTCCTATGCAGTTCTTCTGGAATTATCTTGATCACTCATGGTGCATGATAAAATAAAACACACATTGATCAGACATGCACTCAAAGCTTGATCTGATAGCACATTATCTGTATACATATTCCTACTGAACTTTTGCATACATTACCATGTTCCCTTTGCTTAACTATGTCCTTAAGAAACCATATCTATTATTAGGCAATTGTATCATCTTATACCTCTGTACTGAGCATCAAATATATTATTAGCTTAATATGTTTTGTACACATATGAATCTTTAAGTAAGCTACTTATGGTCTCAAATAAACTTTAAATAACAGCTGTACCAGTCTGCTTCACTAACAGTCTTCTGGCTTTACTATTGCTTCAATGCATTCCTCATGTTGTTGAGTTGTAGAGTTGCAGTCTGATATTTCAGAAGCATTGCTGCTACTTCCATGAGGGGAAGTAGATATTATAAGGACTGAATGGTCACTATTTGATTGGTATCTTTTGCGTCCAGTTATCAATGAACCAGAAACTGATGAAACAACTGGGTATGGATTAAACTGGTTGTAACCTCTGGCTTTTCTACCACCAGAAGATGTTATCCCTTGCTGTTGAGCAGCACTTTGCTTGAAAGCATCCATGCGAATCTTGTACAGAACATTATCAATTTCATGTTTAGCTTGAAGCTTTTGGTCTTCAGTAAGTTTTTTGAGTTGTGAAGCAATCAAGGCTCCATAAAGATCATCTTCATCATGATTAATTAGTATCTGATTTCTATTGTGATCAGATGTATCTTGCTTGGGTGTTACAAATCCATTCATTAACTTACAGTCAATTTCTCTTTGGCTTTGGTGTAATTTTCTATCATCTCGAAGCAGTGAGGGTTCCCTAATGGGTGGGGTTGAAACTGATTCATTTATTGGTATTGACCTTCTGCCATGTGGCTCTGTCTCATGGACTATTTCAATGCTTAAGTCGTCATCATTTTCCATGTTATCTATTAAAGTTTTTCTGTTGAGCTCATTTTCATAGTTGTTTGCCACATGCCCTGTATGTTTCCTTGTGTTACACTTGAGTGACTGTTCAACCAATGACGCACGCCATTGGGTGTTTGAGCGTCGGCGACGTGATGGCACAAACTGATCCAACCAACTAAGTATATGATAAATGTCTAAAGTCCTCTTTACTTCTTTTGCCTCATCAATTGTCATCCCTGATTTTTCTAAGCTATGAGCAATTTTTCTTTGCCTGGTGTACCTTGCCTTTAAGCTGATCCACCTTGCTGCAGCATCACCAGCTGTTAATGTAAAATGAAACATGTAATGAATATTTGCAGGGCTTAAATTCTGCTCTAATACAGTTTGTGTTGTTAGTACATGTCAAAGATGTGCTGTCTTTTGTTACACTACTTTAGATGAAATTTATATGTACTGGTAACCACTTATTGTAAGAAGCTATGCTTGTCACCTTCGGTGTACATATGGTAAACATATCAAATCAATAACCATCTAAAACCTAGACAAGAAGAATAATTGTATATGATAGGAAGTTGTATCTCAACCATGTTTACAAAGGGCAAATTGTATTCCTAATCATATCCTGGGCTTTGGCACTCCCTCTCCAGAAACCTCTCCCTGAATTGCATTTAATTAAATTATACTATATAAGTGTATTGCTACATACTGTTTATATGGGCAGGGGGTCTCGTGTATCATAAGCAATTGTCGTGAAAGATACAAAATAGACATGAAAATCTATTTGGTTACCATCATCAACAATATCCTGTGGATTATCAATATTCGTGAGTGTTAAAAAAAGTTAACTAAAGATTTATATGTGAGCAATTAACTTCATCTCAAATGTAAAAAGGACCAAGTTACTATAAAATCCAAAGCTATCTTTTTATCATTGAGGGTAAATGCCAAAGGCATTTACGAGCAGTACCAGGGAGGGAGGGCTGCCCCGCAAACAAAATGTCCACTGGTGCCATTTGGCAATTCCTATGAGATTCTTTGTCCTACCAATGTATAGTAAGGTTATCAATAGCACAAAACTATAAATATATATTTTTAAGCCTCCAATTAGTAGACCTATACTTATTGTTCTTCATTGTATAAGTTCCCATTCATTCATCACTTTTGAGGGGAAGAATTTACAAGACACACAGGGGCCTAAAAGGTTTGCTTATTTAGTGTTATCACCTTTTGAACGGTCCTGAGTCACGATTCAGTCTATCTATTGTCCTGAGTGTAATTTAAACTACGTGGCATGATACTGCATGTAGAATAGATTTCATGAAACTGTTACAAACAGTTGTTGAAGTGATGAAGCATTAACAATTCTGAGGTTTTTCATGAGGAGGAGTAAATTTTGAAGTGGTGGGCCATAAGCTTAGTGCAATAAGGTTCCTATATCAGTTATTGAAGTGTAAGTATGCCCCTTGATAAGACAGTTCATATGTTGTAATCTCCATGGTTTCACGTGAAGAAAAACTGACTAGAAACAATAACCGAAAGGGCTTTGTTTCTCGAAAGTTAACGAGGAAAACAAATTACAACCCTGCAACAGCACATGTACCACACTGGTTTCACAGAGTTTATGTTTTTAACAGTTTACGGTACCAATATTAAAGCGGGGGACTCGTTCTTCACACTTGGGAAGTCTTGTCTTAGCTATTCCAAGATTCCGTTGTTGTAGGTGTACAGACTAATAGCTTTTGGTTAAGACAGTCTAGTTCTAAGGTAACCGCAACCTTCTTATTTAAAAATGAAAATGGCATTGATCCTCACAAATTTCTGCAAGCAACACTCGTCCCTCTGCACACTTAAAAGAGGTTTTAGTCAGTCGTTGACAACATCGGTCGACCTGGATTTACGTTTACGGGTAAAATCTTCAGCGGTGTTTATTTATGTGCCTGTAAGTACCTGTTTCGAGTCCAACTTCTCTAGCCACTGCAGTCCAGGCATTTTCTCGTACAACTTGATTCTTATAATCCTTGTAGCGTTTGTCGTAAAGGCAAGGGAACTTCTGGACAGCCAGGGATAGGAGCTCTTCTTTTGTGCGGTAAATGTTGGACTCCATTTTTGATCTTTGTGTCTCGGTTGACTGAGCGGCAACTAATGTGGGATTATTTTGTCGTATTCATAATCGTAAACACAAGAACTTCCATCCGTGTTGCTTACTTGATTGCATAAAATACGTCCAAGAAAAGTCTCTAATTAAGTTTCAAACTTACGAAGTCCTAATGAACTGAAGAGTGACTGCGTTGAATTGGAGAACTTGCGATGTTTTGATTAGAAGATTTCGGTCAGAATGGCTTACAAAAACGCTGACTTTACGATTGTGATTCTTCTATTGTTGTTAAACGGACGAAAAGCAAATTGACAATGCCCCCTGAAATATCACGCAAGTTCTGTTGAAAATTGGTTCAGAACAGTTGATCAAGCATTTTTCACAAGATGATACAGATATCGATAGTCTTGCTAAAAACTGACCGTCTGATGTACGCCGTCAGGATATAAATCCTAAATTTTAGGCATTTGAATGGACTGTTTTATGGTAACAGCGTTGCTTCACCTAACAAGTTGAAAGCTGTATCGGGGTGGCATTACATATTATTATAGACTCAACATTTTCTTTGTTCCGGTATATGAAAAATAACTATACCCAAGAAATCCACTCTCAAAAACATAGACCTTTTTATTTTGTAAACAAATACCTCATTTCTATTCAGCTACTTCTTTCTAAGCATAACAATTGTCATTGAAACGGATCTCATGTATGGGAACTTCCCACTCCCACTACAGAAGAAGTTTTCGTGTGTTGCAGTTGGACTCGAGGCGACACCTGTCACCAACTTTAGTTTGGGTGTGGGGATGGGAAGGAAGGTTAAAGCAGCCAGAAGTGAATGCCTTCTCTGCCGCTCTTTAAGGATTCTGCATACTCTGCTATTATTCAACCGTTCCCATCGAAGTCCCCGCACACTTTTCAGAAAAGCTGTTATTCATGTTGTTTAGGAGAGAGGATTTGAAATTACAAGTTTGGAAAGGTATGCCAACTAGAGATCTAGAAAAGTATATCAGGATTCCAGCCTATGATCCACGCTTTCACGGGGTGCACTCTACCAACTGATCCAAGCTTTGAAAATAATTTATTATCTGAGTAATCTTGCAGAATTCTTGTGCCCGCTTCTTTAAATATGGCCATAGAAGGGGCAGTTTGTCTTGAAAATGCCTTGGGGAAGTACAAACATAAGACACTTTAACTGCTTCCGTCTCACGACGTAGAGAAATACTTCTCTCCGCCTATTATCCACTGAAGAGAACATTTCAAACATGGTAACGACCTAACACATTACATTCGTGAAGAGATTGGCATTAGCCGATAAGAGCACCAGCTCTGAACTCTGACAGGATGCACTGTAGCTATTATCCATTTCGCACTTGTAAGTGAAATGGCCCTAAAGTAAACTAGCTGTAAAGGTGCTATCACTATTGCACCACTCACTTCCTTTATAGATGACATTGCAGTAAGCTCAAAATATCAGCTGTAGATGAAGGATGTGGTATCCCATTAAGTACTTTGTCCGCTTATTTCTTATTCTTGAATGTAATGTAAAGCTAAAAAGTTTCCAACTACTGTGTGGACTTTGTAAACGATAGAGTACCTGCGTCCCCTACATTAGATTAATTCCGTTACAGACCGGAGATATATCTTCTGCAACTTTTACTATCTTCCAAAGACTATATTTGAAAACCAGGTATACAAAATATTTCTTTTCTCCGTAGCCTAGCTAAAACCAAAGTATCAATTCTTAGTTGGCCTTTTATGTACGTGAAGCCATGGCATTAATCTGACCCAAGCATTAATTGAAGAGATGTTAAACTGTACTTAAGTAGCAGGCGATGCGATACTAAAATTTTAGAAGAACTAGGCCACTGTGCACTAAATAGCCTTCACGACATTCTATGCTCATACTGAAGAGGAGATCATGATGTCATTTTCGAATTTTCATACATTTTAACATATACTCTTTACTTTATGTCGTAGTTCTATAAGTCACAACCTTATCCTATGAATATGACTAGCCATTTTTTTTTACTTCCTGCAGCTCAAACTAGAACCTGCACCCCATCCCACTCCACTCCGCCCCACCCACTCCACTCCGCCCCACCCACTCCACTCCGCCCCACCCACTCCACTCCACCCCACACCACTCCACCCACACCTCGCTTTCAGAAAAGCCTATAAAATTTATTCCAATAAGATGAACAGATCGGTTTATGGCAAACATGCACAATAATTCTGACAGAAACGAAACTCTGTTTTAAATTGTGAACCTAGCAGTTGCATTAAATACATAACGTCGTTATTATAGCTTATGAAAAACTAGAAAAACATTGAAATGTTGTTTCAAAATATTTTCTAGTTGATTGATATCAGATATTGTACGAATACGACTTGAGATCTTATTTGCTAAACATTATCATAGAAATATTTCGTAATATTATGCATGTATTACTACTATCTTAGCGTAGAATCTGTTCAGTGGTTGAGAATTTTTGATATGTCCCATCGTTAAATCCCGCCAACATGTTTATCAGTCAGGCGTTTTCGTATATGAAGATCGCAACGTAACAGCCAGACGATAATGTCCTAACGACAGCAGAGATCCCGAATAACCGATGAGCAAAACTTCAAAGAGATGAGACTAACATATAGGCTCATGAAGATATTAAAGCTAATAAACTGTACAAGTCCAGCTTAAAGTGCTAGAGAGATCTAAATTACACACAGAAATCACTACTTTTTATACATATTCTAAGTTACTAAAATTAACAATTAGGTCATAAATAAATGCAAAAGTAATCAAGATTTAATAGTGTTGCTATGGTCAGGCGATTGAGATGTGCAGATACGCCTACTCTTAATTAGTAATCACGAATGGCAGGGAGCCGAGATATATAGTTTAAGTTACTGTATTGGGTGAGTAAAAGACTTTTTGAAGACGAATTTTTGCTGTACAAAATCCATGCATCGACATCAATACAAAACTCACGATGCGAAGTTGAACATCGTTTTTTCATTTGAATATCGTTTGTAGTTGTCGCCTTCCTTGTATCCATAGTTAATTTTGACGTGCGGTTCTGAGGAAGGTCAACCGAAACCAACTCTTCAATCCCACTTTTTAAAGAGTTTATTAAAGTCGATACGAAGTCTTAACTTCGATTGATTTGGTACATTACTGTTACTGAAATGTTGTGAGATGTTAGTTGATTAATCGATTGATTGATTTCCAGGATTTTGTTGGTGTAAAACCATGATATGGCGCATATAAGAAGGAGCTTTAAATAGGCCACTATATTGCATCTAGTCAGTGTCAAGTAGTTTGCCAAATAACAAATGGTGTTGTCAGGAATATAGGGATTTGGGAGTGAGTCAAACTTTGTACGAGAGCAAATATGTTTTGATAAGGCGGCAAACATTTTTTGAGAATAGGAGTGCCATTGACCATTTGCCGTTGGCTAACAATATTGAGGGGATGCGGACAAATATTGAAGGGGTAGTTTTGCCTTGTGCTTTTTCCTGGCTTAGTGCAGGGGTGCATCATCGCCATCATGTTATTGAAGCCATGCTCTGAATGAGTCATAGAAAGTGATGGACATTTTCCATAATGGCACAGCCTGATTCTTACAGTTCCATAAAATTGCAATTTTTTACTATTTATATGTGCAACAAAGGTTTGCAATATATCTACGTATACATATATAATTGTATATATGTTTGAATAGACGCCAGAGAAATAGAAAAGTATGTCACCAACGCGATCCGAACCCGTGACTCACGCACACCTACCGACTGAGCTAGGTGACCCCGTTGGTAAAATAATCTATTCCTCTAGTCGCCACATTGCCTCCTAATACTCCACCGGAGGACATGGACATCCAGTTCTACGCAGTTTCGGAGACCCGCCTCTTTTGTCATGTGACTTGACCATGGAAGGCCTGCCATCTGCCCGGATGTAGACGGATGCATTAACCAATGGTGTTAAGGAATACCTGCGGTGCAAACTCTTTTGTGAAAAGTTCATATATGGCTAAGACATCGCTTTACGGATCTAGACATGAAAAGATTTTAGAAGGTCAGTGGAACCGAGCTTTTCTTTTTGTGACCCGTGATAAAGTACTTTTATCCATAACCACATCCTTCTCTTTGATTTTCAGCGTCCGATTCATCAAGAGGTTTTATCAAGCAACCAAGCACAGGCCACTTGTAGATGCGGTTCCCCGTTGGCCAGTTCTTATTTTGTTCGTGTTCTCACTTCTGGCGACGGCTGTTTCTGAACAATTATTTTGCTGTGATCAAGGTATCAAGTATGCTGCACTTCATGTGGCTATCGGCGGTGGGTGTTTATCAGCTGTGGCAATATCTGTACTGTACATGGAAAAGGAATTCCTGCTATTCTTAAAGGACCAATGGACTGGAAAGTTAAAAATCGAATAATCTACTTGTTTCAGGCATAAGAGAGATAAAATAGCACTGCAAATCTTTAAAATGTAGAACTGTTATCAATATTTTAACTCTTACTTTTCTCTCCTGCCGAAATTCTGTGTGGGTTTCTTTGGGTTGTTACAATGGCTCTGTTTGCTTTGCTTTTTTCTGAGTGGACAACCACAGTGTGGAAGTATCACCGGAGACCTAAGTGACGAACCACCATATTGTTTTGTTAAACCAAGCTTAACCAGAGGATGGAGGAAAGAGAAGTTCCCCATCCTTTCTCTTGATATGAAGAAAAAGGTTCATGCAGATGTAAGAGCTAAATGTGGAATGCTTCGACCTTGGGGTTTTGAACAAGCAAAATTTACATCTTATTAAATTTTAGGCCCCGTCCACACGTACCCGGATATTTTTATAAACGGAGCTTTTTTTCTCCGTTTGCACTTAGCTTCCACACGTATCCGGCGTATTTGGTCACTGAATACGGAGATTTTCAAATACACCCTCCACACCGAAGATTTTTAAAAACGCCGGCTCTCCGTATTCGTGTGGACACCTTAAGCGAAAGTTTTCAAATACGATGACGTCAATAGAATTTCTTGTCTATTGTCTGATCGAGACAAACACAAGAGCTAGAATGAAACCATGCAGGCTGTCAAAACATTGGTGTTAAATTTGCGCGGGCTTGTTCCAAATAAGGAATTACGCTCATGCTCTCTAACGTACTTTGGAGTATTTGAGTTCTTTCAGCGCATTCGTGTGGACACACAAATACGATGTGAATACGATAAGCGTGGACGCGAAGATTTTCATATACGGAGAGAAAAATATCCGTTTATAAAAATATCCGGGTACGTGTGGACGGGGCCTTAGAAGTGGTCTTAAAAAAGAGGCCAGCAATTTGATTTTCTCATTACGATATGTTCCCAAATTCCAGAATCTCCTCTGCTTTGATAAATTATCATGCCGGATGCCTAGCCTAGTAGTCAACACGATAATCACAATTGCAGTCAACTGCCAGTTATTCGCACCTTTACTTTAATATGGGTTTAAAATCAAGTATTTTCTTTAGGCTCAGATATATCCTGTCAGTGGTATTTGTGTCGGTATTCCATTTGCTTTGTATTGAAGAAACATCAAAAAGAGATACATTAGGTTCGAGCCAGGCAAAAACTAAGAACAATTTGAAGCTGATGATAAACAAGACTACACGGTAACCAGCTGTATAGAGTGCGTTACTAAGTAACCTTGTGTTTCATAGGCTGCAAGCTCTGGGCAAGCAACCAAGAACTTGCAGCCTACCCCTAAACTATCTTAACTTGAAGATCACAAGTATTATTCCAAGCTACGGTAGCTGGCATGGAACCAGTCAAATAGCAATCCAACAGTCACATGACAAACTAGAACATAATTGCCATTAATAATTGGCGATTTATTGATAAGAGGTATGAGACACCATATTTGTTTAGAAATAAAAAATGATCTCATCAGTTAAGTGGTTGGAAAAGTTTCCATCGCTCCATAGGCGCGCGTTTAGAAGCTTGATTGCTGGCAGCACGTTTGTCGTACGCTTTTTGACGTTAACAGTTCATATAGCTGGGTCACTAGCTGCCGTCCAGTTTCGTACATCATCAGCTTAAGGAACACTGCCAGGCTTAGTTGTGGAGGTAAAGTTAGTTGCACTTATTTTTTTGGAAGAACATATGATTTTGTAGCAGGAAAAAATTAATGAATGCTACAGCTGCCTTAACAGATTTTCAGAAGAAGTACAAAAGCTTACGTTGTATTACATTCAGAGGAAACGAGACATTTAGGACTCTATAAGAATAATCGTTGTGGATTATGCACTTATGGCGTAGCCTCCGAATGGAGTTTGTAATACATAAAATATATGTAGAATACTTAAGTAATTACGTCATCTTTTTCACTCCAAACTGCAGTGGGAACCCATGAAAGTTTCTTTCACAGAAGAATGTGTTCAAGACTTAAGCTGCTAACAACAAGCGTTTAAAAGTCTTCATGGATGTTTATTTTGGACAGCTAATAAAATTCTGAACTAGGTTTAAGTAACTATGTTTTGATAGGGATGTTTCAAACTTGAAAAAGGCGTATTTGGGCGTGTTTTTTCATTCACAAATTTCGATCCATCATCTTCATCAACAAGAATAATGCAGTGATACAAAATTCTATCAAAAGTATGATTTTCAGAAAATTTTGACGTCTCACTTAAGTATTCTAT
>JAAAKL020001212.1:0-26703 GCA_010016065.2 Carybdea cf. marsupialis auct. non (Linnaeus, 1758)
CATAAGAAACTTCACATAGATTCACGATTGAACATTATCAGTTCTACCTGTACACTTATAATTATTTATTTATATTTTTATTTGTTAAAATTAATACAGGATTTTGACATCAGTTTCATATCTACTTTTCATGCAAGTCCTGTTCAAAACACCTTATGAAATGTTATTTACAATAATACATTGTTTCGGTAACATATGTATATGTGAAGTAAGTACAATGCCACCAAGGAAGATAATAGTTAGAAGAAAACTATGATTAAACGATATTAGTAAATATATTGAAAACTATCTTGCTGATATTTAAGAGGACTTTTTGTCACCAAGTAATTGTATGTTAGACACTGTGTGCCTTCGAGGTTCTGTGCCCGTGCCTCTACTGTTGACAACAACTCTTATGTCAGCGACTGGCGAAAGCAATTGGTTAATGAACATTAAGTAATATTATCAAATACTGTGAAAGTTTAATATACATTGAAAGTAGAAAGTTCAGTTAGGAAGGGTCGCATTTTCTTGAGGAGTTTCAGGCTTTTTTTATTTTTGATGTTTAATTTGCTGTCATGGTGATTGCTGTATCAGGGAACATTCCAAGGTATTTATATTTGTCTAACGTGTTTATTTGAGTTGTATTCTAAATAATGCAAATGCTAAGATCTTCTTATCTGGCCGTGATGCGGATCCAAGCACCATTGCTTCAGTTTTGCATTTATTCAGATTTCAGACGAGTTTATCGTCCATGAGCTGAGGTGACATTCTGTATGAATAGAAGAATGCAAATATTGAGCTATGGGGTTCCTTTTTCTGTGTTGGAGGTAACGCAGCCATAGCTTACTTTCATGATTCTATTAATTCTTTAACGCACAACGTCCGATATACCTGACAGTACGTTACTGCATTCATTTTGGCCGATGATTCTCGTTTGGTGTATGATACACCAGAAACTTACCTTTGTTTATATTCCTAACGTAACGGCGGACAATTTGAGGTAATATTGTACAACAGGGGTATTTTGTATTCCTGTTATTACAAGACAGTATATTTTAATCGAAAGTATTCTTCAAGAACAATAAAATAGTGCATATATAATTTTCTATAGGCATCTTGTATTCGGGGAGTCGATATGATTTTCTTCCGTTAAAGGACAATGAAAGTCGCAATAATTCGTTCAGCGTTTTATACGTTACGTCGACGAAACCGGCTGACGTAAGTCTCGAGAGGTTACTGAATAGGCTTAAAAGACCTATCTGAAAACTACTCACCGAAAAATTATGTTTTCACTAATGTTGCTCCATAGTCAATAATATAAAAATGGATTGAATCCATAGTTACCAATATTTCTTTATTAAAGTAATCAACTTGAACTGAGCTTCAACGAGTACAAAATCAACACAGATATCCCGAATATATAGGTGCCAATCCATTAACGTCCTTGAGGACGCTCTGACAGTCAGAGTCTGACTTCTTCTTCACTCGAGTGCTGAAGGCTCAAATGGCCGAAAAGTAGTATTTCTAAGATGTCTGCTAGCGATAATTTCAAAGAAAGAATCTTTTGTCAAGCTCAAGCTTGGATGGGCAATATATTGACAAGTTATCGTTCTCTCTTTTGAATACGTTACTTCTTAGTCTAACTTTCTGTGACTCTCAAACAATATTTCTACAGTCTCCCTTCAAACGAGATGTTTTGGTAAAGATGATAGATAAAGATGTGTCTGGTTTTCGAAAACTTGGGAATCTCTAAGTAATTGATAAACCAACCAAGAAGGAATACAAATTTTTACCAATGAGTATTTCACGGACCAGCGGTTAACTTTCACAACAAGATAAGATTTCCTTCACGATTTGAAACAAGTAACAGCGCAAAATGAACGACGCTTTCCACAGTTATGCGTGCATTGTACAACATTGCAACCCACTTGAAGAGTTTATTGAATGGTATATGGTTTATTATGATTGCTAAAGCAAATATTCAAGATAACACTATCGTAGAAAATTAACGAATTTGATATATTGTGTATGCTGAAAAGTTCCTTAAATCATTTAGTAGAAATTCTTATACTTTCACCATGTTTTTGTACCAAAATTAAAGCGAGTTCACGGAAGAAAACATGAAAGACCTATTAATCTTGGAACTATTTCGAGGATCATTTTGAAATAGCTAGCAAAAGATTAGGAAAGTAACCGATAAAACTTGACAAGGAAGACTGAATTTGACAGAATAATACGAGGATTGGTGTTGACAAAAAAAGGATAATCTTGGAACGAGTATATCTCATTTTTAGTTATTCCGAAAGCGGTCAGTTTTTCAAGCACCACAGAGTGGCTTAATGTTCCAAATGACTAGCTGATATTGATTAAAAGAGCACCTGCGAGTAATCCAATATCCACTTCAGTACTGATTTCTTCGTTAAACTTTACACATATTGATTCTTCATTTCTTCTCTCGAGGATCCAAACTGTTTATGGGTTGGAGGTTGTTGGACTCAACGTGTTTGATCAGCGGGTAATGCACACAAGCCTCCATTATTTTACATATTGCAGAAAGTCTGACATCGGTCAGTAGGTTGTGAAGTCAGAACTGTCTCCACTTTTGTAGATAAGTGTTATTTTGCAGACTTCATATAGTAAAATTGTAGATTTAAGTGAGTTCGGAAAGGAAATCCTAAAAACTATTGTGTCCTAGACGATTTATCAATCTTCAGCTCCTTGTGATGGTTTGTTTCTCTGTTACCGATAGGTGGTTAAAACAGAAAATTGCATTATTCTCACGAATTATAGGAGGTTCTCATAGTTTGGACCATACGAACTTCTTATAATTTGATAGAGGTCAGTTTTAATTTCTTTGCAACTGACTAAAAGAAGTTACATAATGTATTGGTTATGTCCTTTTCGTTTAATGTCGGTTCATCATCTAAATTGAAATTACTACAATCGAATCCTTTCTTTTACTTGTTTGGAAAATTAATCTTCAAACAATTCCTTTTTTCCTTTGCTGCTGATATTTCGAATTTGCTCTTTTCATCAAATTGTTTGCCTTTGTCATCCGAATGCTGACAATGGCTATCAATTTATATCCTTAGGTTTGATGGATAAACACATCACAAAAGCTCATCTCTATTTTGATGCTTACATCAAGCTACGAGCATGGTTTTCCTTTCATTGTTTTAGTCAAAAATGGGGTACGACGATTTGCCAGACATACTAGCATTTCTTTTAATATTTCGCGTGCTTTTATCGTGTTATTACGACTGGAATGGAATGCTCAACTCAAGTTTATGATGTCCTTTCTTAATTTCTCATACTGCAGTTTTTAAAATTCCTAGTGCCTATGATTTTAGGTGCATATCATGTTTGTAACATTTTTAGAAATTTGTCATGATAACCCTTTTTTGAAATATATCGGAAGAGATAAGACAATGTCAATGACAGTCGACGGGTTTTGTACTTCTTTTTGGCTTCTTAACAAGTTGCATTAGATTATTTGCATCAAACAGCTGCAAGATCTTGATGGTAACCACAATTTTGGTAATCGCAATTTACGTCTCCAAGCACAATGATATCTTTGTTCTCACTTTATGTCCGTTGCAGCTTTTTGCTAATGATATTTGCAAATTTTTACATGATTGCTTTGATGTGTTGGGAGGCTGGAACAAGACCGCGAGAAGGGACTTTATGGCACCATTTTTACTTTAAAACAGTTAAAATCTTCTCAACATGTAGTCAGTAATTTCTTTAATAATTTCGTGGTTACGTCCCTTGTATTGAAAGTCATGTCCCCTGATTTCGAAGTTCACATAAGGAGGCGGATAAGGTTCATTAGCAGAGAGAAAGTTTACTTTGTTGTTTGAAGATAATATATCCCGAACTAATTCTCTCCTCCCCAACAGTTCTCAGATGTTTTGGCATAGTATTGAAAACCCTTGGCTTTCAAGAAATCTCTTCATATCTCTGTACCGGTTCATAGTACAGCTCTGTATCTCCGTTTGTCAAAAAAGTATCAAATTAACACTCCTAGTTGCCTTTTTATGAGACCTCTCTCTTTTTAATTTCTATAAGATGATATACGTAAGACATTCCTTTGGATATCCAACTAGGCCACCATTTCTTCCATTAACACGTACTATATCTTTCGACTTAAAGCAAGTTTTCTATAGATATTTTTATGGAGTACAGAAATAGAGCTATCAGACCAATGGGAGATACTTCAGTTTGCTTTGAAGTCATTGTTAAAATTGATTTCTCATAGGATTTTCCCCGTTCCTGTAACATAGTGTCAAATATTTAAGAAGCTAGAATTTTAACCCTGCAAATGTTTGAAGGGCCGGAAACGGGTGCAGCTGGCAACCCACTGGTATCAATTTTTTCCCCCGGGCATTATAGTTTTGTATTACACAGCACACCCAATAAAAATTGAGAGCATCGGCTCTGCGTATGCTCTTGGTGGTAAAATCAACAGATAATTGTCGGTCGATGGATTAAGGCGCCGACTTTTGTCATCAATTTCTCCTTCTTGGTCAGCGCTAAGAAAGGTATATTATTACAACTAAAACCAATTAAACTTATGTTACAAAATGTGCATGTTGCAAAGGACGCGTATGTGAGGCCTTTCGTCTTCCGCACACATGTTTCAAAATGCTTCTTTATTTGTTATTTTCTTGGCCTCTTTGTTTTTTTACACATGCATATGGTCCATATACCTTTATATAATGTTTTACTTTTCCTTACCATTCCCTATTATTATTGTTATAATTATATTATATATATATGTTAATTTTTATTTTTAAAACTGCACGAAACAGCGAAAACATTTTAATACGTAACCCAACTGCGTTTTAAATGTAACCAATCAGACTTCTGGCTCCTAGATTGGTGCTGTTTTAACCAATCTGTGTCTGCTGAACTAAATGGTGAACTGAATAGGTTATATGCATAGGAAACTTTTCCAGACTCTTAAATCTCTCGAACAATCGAGAGATCCTCATCAGGGCAAGGGTCGTTATCCTTAACTAAAAAACTATAGGCCTATCCACAAAATAGTTAATATACTGCGAGATTCAAGAACGTTCAACAATATTTATTTGATTGTCATTTTTTCCATAACTTTCCCTTCTTTTTACTTATCGGTAGATTCTTCTTTTCATTCATCTTTGTATGATCCCTATATTTTTCAAATTCTCTTTGAAACACTCATATTTTCGCTTGTAATGTGTGCCCAACCCCCTTATTGTCATACACTATCCTCGCTTATTTAGACGCTCGTTCCCAGCTCTTTCTAGCTAGGTCTAAAGAATTACATATCCTCGCCGTAATGTACCATATTACAGCCACTATATTACACTGTAAGTGCTTTTATTATAAAGTTATATTTCCAACAGAGCTGAAGAAGTTGGAAATAGACGAAACGTCTGAAATATAGCTTCTTTTTTTGGTTAATTATTCTTGACTGCTTTTCGGTGTATTTATCACATTGTCAGAGGTTTGACTGCTTCCCCACCATTGCGGGTGCTCATTTTACCGACCATTCAAGTACAGAAGGTTGTGTAAGCCTTGGCACTGCTACAATTTTGGGCCATGAGATATGAAAGTTTCCCTTACCCCCGTTCCAAATTATTGTTCAGTTTGAAAAACGAGCATTTTGTACACTTGCATGTCAGACCTCCGTGCTGCTAAGCGGAGAGGTCTAGAAAAAAAATATACACCAGGAATGGAGACCCCTTTCATGTGGCAAGGATCTTGTGTGATTTGTTCCATTTTCACCGAAATTTAGTTAAAACTTAACGTCTATTTGTCTAGGATTGTAGCTCTAGTCAAACCCAAGTCACGGTGAACTTGTAGCGCTTTCCCAATACCTTTGAACCGCCTTGCCTTTTGACTCTAGATTGATAATATCAATCATATATGCTCCCTCGGCCACCGTACTATATAGATCAAACGCAAGATGGGCGCCAGCTAACTAAAACAGCTATCTAGTACCTAAAGCAAACTGGGAAAAAAATACGGCAGAAATATTAAGGCGGCTAGGAAGCAGGTCACTAAGTGTAGGCGAGGTAGGACACCGCCTGCCCTGTGAGGCCGTTTTCATTCTTAAAACGCATAGTTGCATTTTGTTTTGTAATTTAACAAGAGTAACAAATTACGATTTTGTTGTGGATTCTTTTCTTGATGTCGGTCTGAGGAATTTATAGTCACAGACATGCTTGAATTATCAACTCTCCCTTTTTCTGTTTCTCTTCATAGCTACTTTTTAAATCTGTTATGCGGGGGAAATGTAAAAGGTTTGAACTCTTGTTCTGAGCCCCTTTGTGATCATAGCCATTAGTGAAGTGTCATTGATTTTTTCCCCGATACTTCTTAATTTAGAAGTAGCCATTTTGGATCTTGTAGCGTAGTTTGTCATTACTTAAGGACGCTCTATTTTATGAGGACCCTCCATGAAAAATCTGATTGCGAATGTTTTGAATGATTTAGAGAAATAAACTCGTGAAACCTGTACGACTTTATGCCGATCCTTCATTTATCTCTCATAAATATAACCAAACTTAAACGTTTAGAAAATTAATTAGTTCAGCTAAGGACCCTTTGCTGTTAGCAGCATCGAGTTCTTGAGATGAGACGATAATATTGCGTTCGTTACGAAATTCATTCCCCGCTGGTTATACTTTCACTCGTCCTTGTTAAAGAATATCCCCACTCTTGTATCCCACAGCGCCAATACTTTGTTCAGCGCAATGTCAAGACTGAAGAGTTTATTATAAATTTTAATGGCTAAAAGAGCACTTACTTGATTTAACAATCAGACTATTGAACGCACGAAAACTCCATAGAGTCTACCTTTCCAAAGCTAATGCCTCACGCAAAACCTTGTCATTTCTGATAGTTTTGAACTAGGTATATAAACAAGGCATGTTACTGTATCACACACGCATAAGGTGTAAATGTTTTGAAAATGAAACTTGTTCGCTTATTCTTAACTATACTAGCTTAGCAACGGCCAACTTTACACTCTCCGCCTATCTAAAAGGTAAATACAGTTCTGTTTGCCGCTTCACACCTTTTTGTCATAAAGTTTTCGTCCGAAAAATTGGGTTTGAATTCTATCAAAGAAGAGTCACAATTTGCATTTCCTCTGAAACTTTGAATCATTTACCTCCATTCCTTTTTCTTTCACTTTGCTTTGGATTACGGTTTTTAGTCATGATGCTCGTCTTCTCTTTTATCGTCACAATACATTATAAAAGCCCCCCACCCCCCTGGGTGTTTACAACTATGGAGCAACCCGATACAATAGCCTTGTATCAGATATGATATTTGGACCCACCACTCATACATCTCTACTTGGACCCAGAGAAAACTTGGACCTAAATTTGAACAGTTATTCTACAATTTTCATTGACCAATGCTTATATTTTTATACAAATAGGGAGGGCGTCATAGGCAGTATTCTTACAATAACCCATTAGATCCCATTCATTCAAATTTTATCTGATACTAATGTTAAACCATTTGCGCTAATATAATGCTTTTGTTGAAATTATGAAGGGAGAGGGGGGTATTTGCTTACCGGTCTGAATGGTCACCACGTTTGGTAGGTTGGTCTGTTAGCGCTATTGGTATTATTACGTCGCTTGCAGAATCTTGAGAAGGGAGTCATCTACATTGAAAGCGCGTCTAAAAGACTTAAAGTGTGTTGCACTAACTTATCTTCCATTGTCAAAGGATCTGCTCTCATAGGCGCCAAAAATTCTGAAACCCAGCTTTTTATCAGAAACATAATGGATTTAATAAAAACGGACAAAAGTATCCATTAAGGAGAAAGCTACTGCAGGTAAGTTTTGATCGAGAGGTTGTATGAAAGTTGCTAAAATCAACCAACTAAAGATGCACTTTAATTACTGCCTATTGACGTCTGCCTCATACATATTCGAATCATGCAGAAAGGCTGGTTAGGAGGGCTACATCAGATATGCGTGATCCATTCTGAATGAGCTGCCACATTGACTATTTGAAAGCACTAGCGATCTAACGGAATAACAAATTAACGATCCTCAGCCAGCTAATTCAATCGTTTATCACTTCTAATGTGTTTTGTCCCTACTATATCATTGGCCTAGTCATTGAAATCAATTTCATGAAAACAGTAAACCTCGTCGAGAATGGCGTCTTCTGTGAATAGACGAACCTGTTGCTATTCTATATTGTACCCCCAAACATCAGCCGATATTTCACGAGGGGGTGCATAAAAAACTTACACATTAACGTTACAATGAACTTAATTCTGTTAGAACGTAATTAATTTTGCACTGTTTAAAAAATTGGTGTTAAGTCTGTCATTAATGATACAAGATATCGATAATTGATTCTTGCATGAAACTAAATGATCGATCATACTCTACCAAAATGTTATGAAGTTGCTTCCTGTTTCATATCTATTGAGTCTTGTCGTAATATTACCCCCTGATTTACCGGTATGCTGTTTTCGGCTGTTGTAGTTGAAAACCGTCTTCTGCTGTCCTAACTCTTATAAGCAGTCTGCATGTACCACATGTTTATTTTCAAGTTGGATTAATGGATGATCTAACGAACAGACTCAAGTCTAGAAGACAATCTGGAGGGATTTGGTAAGTAAATGAGCCAGTGATAAGTTAAGAAATACTAAAAATGCTTAAAATATATATCTTGATGTTGTCCGGACCTAACACAACGTCTTTGAGGTAGATCACAAAGTTAATAAAGAATTTATAAATATACTATTAGCAAGAAAATATACTCGAGTACAGCACCGTGGTAACATCACCAGCGGATCAGCTTTATACACCTGTTCGACCATTTGTGTGAAAAATAGCTTCTGTTCCTCTTTTTAGCAAGAAACTTGCAGCTCTCTATAAAGTGAAAACAGAGAGAATAACGACAAACAAACGGGCTAGTTTCTCATTGACTTAAAGGATGATTAGGAGAAATCAGCAATTACCAAAGAGGATTAAAATTTTATATGTGCGTTTAACTGACGCTTGTTTTCCTGATTAGCCTTTTTGGAGGTACTTGCCTCGGTCTGATATGAGATGCCACAGCAAATTGTATTTTCTCTATTTAAGGATATTAATTTAACGCAGTTAAAAAGAATAGCTAATTGCTCCTCTTAATGAAGACTGGTCAAAAAATCTGTGTCGCGAGTACGTATTATCATGAAATTTAATATCTTGCTTTGTAAGTACATCTGTATCGGTGCGACATGCCATTATCTAAGCTCTGCTATTAAAAGAGAGATACGGTATATTTGTACCATGACCATTTTGATGAGCTAGGCTTACTCCACATGTACGACTACATACTTTAAATCAGTTACGAGTCGCTCGATTTCCTTCATGTTTGTATTGGTGATATTTTGAAAAGGGCAAGCGACGAAGTTGCTTCAATGCCCTGCAAGCTTTATAACAACACGTCGACTATACAGTACTTAGCATGAGTAATTGAACAATGGAAAGTTTTTGATATTTTGTACATTTTAAACTATTCAGATTGTGTTTGTTGCAAATTTTACTAAATCCGACATTTGACAACTTGTACATTGATATGCAAATGGGCTCATGCTTAGTGTTTATAGTAATATAACTTGACGTTTCTTTTAGTTAAACCTCTAACTTTTATCGTAGCAATTAAGTGAGGTTTGGTATGTAGGGATCGGTGATAGGAAAGTTTACGGAATCTATCGAGCGGAGGGGGATTGCAGTACTAATGTCTTGTGATTTGCAGTTGGCTTCACATAACTTCTGTTGTTAACATACCACTTTTTATAGGGATGCGATGATTTATCTTTCTGACTTAATATTTTCAGAATATTTTTGTATTTGGGAACGTATCAGGCATGAAGTCTGTAGCCGCATTATTTAGTTGCTTACAATCTATATTCCCCTATAATACGCCTTCAATGATATATCTTTTCTGACTTTATATTTTAATAATTGCATGTTTCAGTGTAGACATGGAGGAAATGTATTTTTTTGTCCTGGGGATTGTTTCAGGCATGCTGTCTTTAGCCGCATTATTTAGTTGCTTACAATCTATGTTATCCCGTAATACGCCTTCAAAGTCCGAAAACTTCAACCGAATGTTACAATCGAGAAGACAATCAAAACACTTCTGTTTTCAGATTATTTGACAGACAAATCTCATCTATCTAAAGCGAAATAGATTTATTCAAGAACAGTAATTCCTTCTTAGACATCATCATCAAATATCGTTGGGTCACCGACATTCCACCTGATCTTATAATTATAAGAGCTTGAAATTACTTATTATAGGGCTTTATCGACTTGAATGGAAGGTTTAGATGACAACTATTTTGTTCACGTAGTTAGCGGAAAATATCATTAAAAGTAGCCAATCCATAACATAAAATAGATGGCCAAGTCATAATAACAAATGTAGTCAAAACATAATTTTAAGTCTATGAGGAAATATAAAACCAGAGGAGACTCAAATCAAGACCACCAACAGGTTAGTGCTGTCTAGGTAACATCTATGGCTTAGCTTTGTTGTTGTAGAAACCTAAGGAAAATTCGATCTCACTTGTGGTCCAGATTAGTAATTGGAGGTGACAGGATTCTAAATGTCTCTTGAAAACTTTACGAAGAATATCTCTTGGTGATAATCAACTTCCCAAATTTAGAGTGGGGAAATGCCTTGGAAAGCTGAACTTTTGAAGTCATTTTGTGATGTCTAAGTCCAAACTCATACTTGCCTCTCAGAGACGAAAACATGCTACAGTCTGTTAATGGACATGCACTTGCTTTTCTTAGTAATCATACCCGAGATATTTCACTGTTTGGTACATTTAAGAACCATATATAGATCTTTATACCATGTTTATGCGCAATCGAACCCAAACGAACCCAATCCCCTTCTGTGGTGTTAGTTAAGGTTTGGATCCACTAACCATACAAACGGGTTCCTTCTATTGTAATTGCAGTCTCGCTGAACTAGAATCTTGAAACATAAACAGTAGGTGTCGATGAGTAACGTTCCAATACTTGCATAAAAATAGACAATGAATGGAAATAACATCCAATTGTCTTCGTAGTGGTTGTTTTCTTCGTCTCATATTCTATCCATTTCAGTTCCTGCATAAATCCAAGTGTCTACAAGATCAGATCCAGACCAGTCCACTTGCAAAAGGAGTCCAAAGTGGTAAATAGCAGATACAAACAAGTAACGATCTGTAGGGTCCCGTGTAAAAACAAGGCCGATCCCAAACAGTTCATCTGTGGATCCCATGGAGTCGCATGCTTGTTAACATTTTCCTATATGCCGGCACATACAAAGAGAACGGAAGGTAATTACAAAGTGGGAGATAAAAGCAAAGTTAAATTTGACAAAAATGGCGGCAAAGATTGAAACGAAAATTTAAACATTCAAACGTATGGTCTAGGAAGTGTTTGATTGGCCTCGTATTACTTCAATGTTATACAGCTACAACAGAAAAAAACTATGAAGTATGACATTTTGAAAATCTACGTAAAAATACCTTGTATTCTAAAAACAATTAAGCAATAAAAACACGAAATCATGCGCATACTTGGATGAAATTTTCTCCATATCGGCAACAATATGTGAGGAGCATCGGCAATACATATATAGTAGTGCAATAGCTAAACCGAAAATTCGGGAAGTCGATCCCAAATTCTCATCAGCACGACGACCTAACTTCAAAGCTTCAGCAGTGCCATTTTCCATATATAAGTACTCAGGCAGACACACTAGCAGTCATGAAGTAAATAGGATGGAAATCAATAAACATGAAATGCATGCGGCACTGGTAGGGATCGAACCCAGGATCTCCCTCACCGAAAACGGCGACACTGCACTAAATAGTGCAATAGTAAAGTTGACAACCAGGGAAGTTGATCCCAATTCTCACCACCAACAGAAACCTAATTTTTTTTGTTTCTCTGTTAGCTTCATCAGTGCAATTTTCCATAGATAAGTACTCAGGCAGACACACTCGCAATCATGCAATAAATAGTATAGAACTCAATAAACATGAAATGCATGCGGCACTTGTGGGGATCGAACCCAGGATCGCCTACGCCGAAAACGGCGACACAGCATTAAATAGTGAAATAGTAAAGTTGACAATCAGGGAAGTTGATCCGAATTCTCACCACCAACATCAACCTTATCTTTTTCGTTTCGCTGTTACCTTCACCAGTGTAATTTTCCACATAATATACAACAACCTGAGTGTAACCAGAACTTTTAACTATGAGATTTTATGTCTACATATTTTCTACACTACGGTGCCTTGATTTTTGCATTTGAACCATACTTGACCATACCTTAGATGGATGACCACATTTTAATGACATTGTTTCATTTTTAGCACAGAGCATAGACTGTACTGCCGTTAACAAGCCTACTTTGGGTAAATTCTGATAATCCCAACAGTATCAAGATAGACAACACCACAGTAGGCGGGTAAAAATTTAACACTTCGTAATCAAAAAGATATTGCTCTATCTAACATATTACGGATCACTTAATATTACAATGATTACAGAGCTAATAAGATATCAATTTTCTAGAAATAAAATATCAGATTGCACCTAGTGATTTGACTCTACCATATTAAAGATATGCTTAATGGGTTAGTCTTCAAGATGATCTACAACTATTTTAAAGATTCTTGAAGGTTCTTATTACTTTGATGCGACTCTATGATATTTTTATCTTAACAGCAATATGTTTTCTATTGAAAGTAAAGATCGTCAGTGTTAAGGTTGCAATCTATGGGAGTTACGCGACCTTAAAATGTGAAGCAAAGTTAAGATATTGGAGAAATAGAAAATACTTTGTCGCTGGGATTCGAACCAGTGAGACAGACATTGGCGGCTTGTGAATTGGCTGATGATCTCAAGGAATCATGATAATAAACTTCATCTTTCAATATTGTACTTCTCTGGTACTGAAATTGTTATAGGGCATCGAACAAACTGATGGTCCGAATCGTAGTCCTTTCAATGTCATGTTTGACATAGAGTATAGTCTCCAAAATTGGGTGGTACGGAACGTTGATACACAAGTGGAGGATTCGGAGCAAATTTGGCAAGTACAGAAACAGAATGTGCTATTCTAATGGTTCTTCTAGGTACTCGACACTGCATTTAACATAACCTCTTCTCCACGAAGAATACCTAGTTATTTCCTGCAGTATCTCGTTGCTTCCATCTACTAAATCTGCTGTGATTCTTCACTTGTTCCCATAGTTCTTAAAATTCCACCCATCTATTAGTCTTGTTACAGATCACATCAAGTAATTTTAAGCCTAAACTTGATGACTCTGAAATTCATATCCCATTGTTTCTGCAAACTCTGTTTAGTTTCATACGTAGATATCGACCCCTTAGTGATAATTCAGTTAAGGCGAGGCTTAGTGGTGATATTTTTAGGGATGAATCAGATGTTATTATTATTGGTTCGGTTAGTGTAGATACTTAAGAGCAAATTCTTGGCTACTAAAAGTCTTAATACTGCAATAATTTGATGTTCTTTCTGCCACTTATAAAGCCTTTGGCGTCCAGTATGTTAACAGATTGGTTTACAAACGGTGGGTGCCAGCAATAATTCCATCGATGAGGACAATAAATTTAGTGCTATTAATGCATGATTGAACGACAAAGTTACCCAGTCGACGAATAAAAGAGTAGTCCAAGGTAGAAATTCAAGATCAAATGTTTAGCTACAAAATGTAGTAATACTGCAACAATGTGATGTTCTTTCTGCCACCAATTCTGTGAAAGACTGTGATAACATGAACTATATCGTATTATCAAATGATACCGTCTTTGTGGATAGTACCCATCAGGCGATTTGAAAAATGATCAATAGAATTGGAGAACTGTTATGTTTATCACTAATAATGTAGGAAGAAATGAAGACAAAACAAGAGATGTATGAATTCTGAACAAAATGACATAGCTGAGCAGATCAAAGTCTTTTCCTTCCAATGTGGATGTAACACAAACAAGACAGCGATATGGTAACTACAGATACGTTAGTACAACTGAAAAATATGGGTTAACTTTAATAGATGGGGTGATGATGGTGATAATTATGATGATGATGATGCCATTTAACCCCGTCCTTTCTACTGGTATCAGAAGTTATGAAGGTGCCCACAAGCAGGGAACATCTTTTGAAACTTAGAGTACTTTAAGATGGGTTGACATAAAATGCTAGAATTTTAGGGTACATATTAACCTAGAATTGCCAAGTTATACAATAATAGAAATTTCTTGCCAAGATGTACTGTACAAGAAACCCTTTGTGAGAGTAGAAACTAGTACCCTAACCATTACTTTAACCCTAACCCTAATTTGATTCTAGAATAGCACATTATATGGTTAAAAAAATCTTTCTAGGATAGTACATGTAGAAAGACTCTAGGAAAGTACAGACAGAGATTGGGTGCTCTTCCGGAAGCCACCATTAGCCCTTTGGAAGTCGAACTATAACTCTCTGACATTGAACTCAAGAGATAAGCAAGTGTGTAATGGCTCTACACAACATCACATGTACAAACCGTCGAAACTATATTCTACAGTGACACGCTGACGTTTTCAGGAGAAAATAAGGAGGCATATTATATTATTATAAATGAAACAAATTATGAAAAGATTGATAATCTGTACAAAATATGTCTTTGGTCTTAAGTTGAGCATATGATATAAAGGAGAGGACGTTTATCTTTTTTACGTAAATTTTTAGTGATGCATGCTAGATATAGCTGAACACCGACAGTTACTCAGTATTGTGTGAAACACATTCAGAAGTGCATAGAGAAGTTATGTTTGCTAACGTCGGAAATATTCCGAGAAATTGCATAAAAAGCATGGCGACTAAGCTCTGCCTGCTACATGATTATGGCCTTTTTTCTAATTTATGGGCCAAACGTGGTCGCCTACATTAGGCGCGATGACATAGTGGGAAAGAGATGAGATTTGATTCCTAAGAAGGGCACTGAAAATAGCAACACAGATGCAATTAACAATGGTGTAACAAGTAGTCGCGCCACCCTCTGATGTAGTCACAAAAAATTGGATTGCTCATTGCTCTTGAAAAAAAAGTATAAAAATAGCGCGTAATGATAATTGTCAGTAAACACCCTTGTGGGCGTTCTCAGAAATATTATACCCACATTTTCTAGGGGGTAAATTGATGCCTTCAAATCTCACACAATTTTATACAATTTTACAATCTCAACATACTCTACTTCGGAAATTCTACTCTACTCTACATACAATTCCTACGCCCTCTACTTCGGAAATTCCTGTGTACTTCTCTATGTAGCAGGCAGGTAGCTGCGATCTTAGTTTTTGGACGGGAATTTACTATTAAAGGGCAAGACGTAGGTTGAGTATAAGAGAGAGAGGGCTAACGACAGATTCTCTTGGCATTTTCTGGAAATGGTTGTGTCAACCACCGATATTAGGGGGAAAGTTGTTGCCTGTTTTTCTCAATAGCTACGTGCCTGCTGTATATAATCTGAAGGTGATTTCAAGTTCAAAGTACCCGTAAAGCCAAATTTCAATTCAGTTCTTCATGTTACGTGGGCAATACATGTGCCATCGATTTTCTGTCTGGGCATGCGTATTACCGTACGTTTTGATGCAATCTGCAAGCAAGGTATTGAAATAAGAAGGCGGACGATCGGATGGCCAGAGAATGATTAATACCGAGAGAGATTTGGAGGATCACGCCTCTTGCTTTGAAAGGGTGTAAACCTATTCTTAAGTAGCATTGAAGACAGCGGCTTTCGATTTTGCAGGTGTCTAGGGGGCTTAAGCGGTAGGCATTGAATTTCCATACCGAAACATGAATTCTTTAACATAAATCTCAGTAAGATGAATTTGAGGATAATATTCCCACAAGTGAGAAATAACACTTAACAAGTAAATTCAAGTTGTCGTCAAAGAAATTGTACAAAAGTAGAAACTAGTTCTATTTCCCACAGATCTCATGAATATGGTTGATTTCATACAAAAATCCTAGAATGATATAAATTTCGATGTCAAAATCGTAATGGCTGACGTAGCTGAACGCGAATCTTTACAGAGTTCAACAACAACGTCAATTAATAAACAAAATTTACTTCTTTCGAAGTTCAAGCTACGTAAAATCATAAAAGAGCAAAGTACAGCGCAGGGAAAGGGGAGATTCCAAGAAATAAGTGTTTTTACAACAGCCCTCACAGAAATCTGATGTCTGTAGGAAATCAGCAATTCAAACTACAACAAAAAAATAGAGGATAAATTTATGTACATCGAAGTCATTTTCTTAAAAATTGAACCAAGTTAGTAAACATTCATACTCATAAAAACTTCTCTTTTTCAAAAAGTTGCAGTTATTAATCTTAATAGACGTATGTTGTATCGCCCTTAGTATAAATCATGCACCATGAACCTGAGTGAACCATTTCGAGTTTTTAATCAGACGTTTACATATCCCATTCCAAAGTTAATTTATGCTTCTTTCTGTTTCTTATTAGTCTGTAAACATACAAGAGAATCAATTTCCTGTCTAGAAACAAACAGATTACGTAGACTTTATTTTCCAAGTAAAAGTTCACAGCCCAAACTCTGATGCTTACATTATGGATGTTACTTTTTTATTGTGCTTGATGGTTACGAACTATGATTACTAGCAAATCGTTTAGTAGTGATCCAGGTTTTGTCGAAGAGAGACATTGGATATACACCAAAGACCTTTGGAAATGCAAAAGAATACAAGAGATAATATTATCCACAGTGTCAGAAAATTTCTGGACCACATAGTACAGTGTTTCGGACCCTTTTGTTTGTAATCTTAACTGAAATGAAATGACGGATTTATTAAGTCAGGCCAAGAGGCACTTTTTGGGAAATAAGCAGTACTGTTTGGGGATCCTTAAAGGTTGCATGGTTTCCCTTTTCCATTTAAATTCTAAAAAGGAAGCTCTTAGCTTATGTCAAAAAAGTCAAATGATTATCACGAAGTGTGTTGTTTCATCGAGGCCTCCTCTACGCAATGCTGCAAACTAAGAGAAGTAAAGAGGTACTTCGAAAAAATTACTTTTGTAATGTCCTCACCTATTGCATCCCTTTAACCTCCCTCCTTATTATTTCGAAGAATGTTCATTACACAGGTTACTCCGCCGCCGTAACATCGCCGTAATTCTGACAGAAATATTGAGGGGCTTACAAATTGAAATTGATGAAGTGGGAAAATGTCGTCCAAAATGTTGAAAATCTGCTTCTCAGAAACGGCTTCTAACGCACATTAAAACACAAATAACAGCTATTTTGATTGCATAGTATTGAGAAAAAATACTCTGAACCTGAATATTGGGGGCTTCCTTCTAGCCCCCCCCCCCCCAACAATTAGGCCCCTGCATTACATGTTCTGTACTAAAGAGCTCAGGTAGGTTTTGTCGAACCTTTTAGTCCAAAGCGATGTCGAGCCAAAGAATGGAATTTATTATGAGTTAACCTAATTCTGTTAGACCAGCATTCTAATGATATGGTATCATAACACCCCCAATTTGGTTTATATTCAATAAGTTGGCTGCAGTGAACGCTTACCATAAATCAGGCTGTCTTTTACTTTGTTTTTAACACCTAACTTTATATTAAGCGACATTATCTATAACATATCGTTATTCAATTCCTCGTGAAGTCTATATAATAATCAAGCACTCTACTGAATTTATTAGGATCGGCAAGAATTTCCTACTCTACACCTCTCAACATTCCAACCACATTTACTATTTGAAACTTTTGGTACTGATATAGTTAATAGTATCAGCGACAAACTATATAATGCCTCATACTTTCTTATGGAGTCTTAAACACTTAATTGCAGACTAACGCATGTGAACTTTATTGAAAGAGGAGACCAGCAAAAAGAGTAAACAACTGATACCTTCATTGGGAAAGAGTGAGTTTTCGTGATATACTTTTCCAAAACGTTAAAACTGTATTTGTGTGGAAGAAGAAATGAAGAAGCGTACACACATCTTAAGCTAGAGTTTTCGTGATATATTTTTCCAAAACGTTAAAGCTGTATTTGTGTGGAAGAAGAAATGAAGAAGCGTACACACATCTTAAGCTAGAGTTTAGAAGCCTGCACGTTGATGCTGCAAAAACAGAAAAACATACAGCTGAAGCAGGTACCCGCTTCTCAATTCGCTTCTCAATCTGGGATACAGGCAAGACGCATTTGGTCTCTACATACTCTGGTATTGGATGATGGTCACGAACATATGTTTGTTTACGTTCATCCCCCGCCGCAATCCATTGCTTGTCATCGCATTTCATTAATCACATTTAGTAAATGATGTACCCGGTTAAATAACAGAAACCCGTTGAATTAGTTCTCTGTACACGCTCGTAAATATCAAAATGTACACCAGAGAATTATAGTGAATAACAAAACTATTGACTAACTAGTTCACTTTTATTTCATATCGATACAACTAATGTGAATAACATTTTCTTTAAATAAAATCTTTGATTGATTAGTTTTTCGTTTCGATTACACCTATGTCACGTTTTCAAGATATTGTTTAGCTTTATATTGAATATCTTCACAATCAAAAGCAAGGTTTTCAATACATTACCAGTCCGCTGCATGTTCTTTATCAGTGCAATGGCAATTACTCATTAGACACCATGGATCAAAGGGCTGTCAAGAAGACCTTTCAACGGAATAGGGGATATGATGAAGGCATGTTGAAGTAAGGCAGTTTACAACTTATAGAATGCCATCAAACTCTTCACTTATATCATATCTTATTTAACATTCTTGATATTTTTTACCAAACGAAGCAGAAAAGAGTTAACAGTGTAGGACATAAATGTTGTCGTCTCATCTTTACTGTTTTTCTCATTCTTTTGAGCACTACACACCTGTATTTCGTCTGGTAAATTCTGAACTTTTCGTAATTTTCTATATACTACCTGATAGATCATGCTCTGTACAAACAAACGTCACGTCTGACTAACCCTCCCAAGTATTTCCATGCTAATTACGATAAGAGAAACTGTGGCGTAAAATTGGTTTATTCGTAAAAAAATTAATAAGGGTGAAAGAATCTCCTTGTTAAGTTCAGGTAACAAATTTGCTTTGCAATTTTAGATATTTGAATTTAATCAAGGCTATTATGTTTTTAAATTTTAACCTTTATACAATCCTTGCCTCCTTCAGTTGAACATAAAATTAAATCATACTTATACGTAGTGCAAGATTATCTACTATTTTTATGATCATATGTGTTTCCTTAAACGCTCATGATTACAGAAACGAACATAGTGCACCTTATAAATCATATGCATATGTAATCAGTATCACCAGGGTCTAAGGAACTGAATGGTTAGGCTTTTTAATTATGTTATGTTATGTTATGTTATGTTATGTTAAATATACTCACCAAGCTTACAAATGGCAATAACAAAGCAGACTCAAAGTTAAGAAATTAGTTTCGATTTCGGGTTTATACAGTTATACTTCTGTTCATTTATTGAATTCAAATGAAACGAGTAAGTACCTGCATACTTTGCTAACCCATGTAACCGATAAACGAAGGGTCATAGTAAGCTTCTCCTCTACCCCCTTGCCCATCTTATACACGTTAACAGATGATTGAAATGGTACGTCTCTACTCCGTCTCTTCCCCTTTACTTTATGGAATGATAAAAAATTTTAACAGCCTCTACGGCAGTGATTTATTATTCTGTGACTGAATTCAGACGTGATACATACTTAAACGCCAACTCTCTCCTCTTCGTGAGGTAAATATCAAACAATCTTGGTAAGCTGTATTAGATAATATCTACAAAAATGCTCTTATAAATCGCGTATCCTCGTGAAAAATTTGGGCACGGAACATGAATAGTGCCTTGAAGAGAACAACCATTCTTGTTGCTTCAAACGTACTTCTCGCTTATCATCAAAAATAACTCTTGATAAAATGCGCTTTTTCTTTACTGTACTTATTACAATACATTAGAATGAAGTGATGCGGCAATTCGGCTTTTCCCTTTTCAAAAGAAATGTTTAGCTTCCAATTTCGTTCACTTTCTCAATCAGTCTAAAAATATTGATTTGCAAACCTATCAAGAACACAAAAACAGCAAATTTACGTAAAACTACAAGTACTCATGATATCGGAACAGAGGGATGAGAGGAAAATGATTGAATTGCAGTCAATTTTGACATAAATGTTTCTCTTTTGTTAGATTCTACTAAATTTGTGGTAGGAGTGAGCATTAGGCCTACTCCATTCCCTGGTGTAATGTTGACCACCTCAACGAAATTATTGTTATGCATTCGATTAAGCAAGTAAGGAAGGAAAGCTGAGTAAACCTTGGCATCAGTAACTCGAGTTAAACACAGGTTGAAGATAAAGTTGAAGTACCACTGAGACACTGTGCCGTCAAGCTTGAATTTGGTTTGTACAAAGTACAATTCTGATTTGAAATAAAATTCTTACAAACAACTGGAGGTAACAGGGAAGATCGAGGTCACGTCTGCACTATACATACTTCTGAATCTAAAATAAACTCTCACAAAACAGCCTGATGAAAAATGGGAGACCAAGGTACATATATCCACTATCACATCTGAGTACCGCTGCTCACAACTTCTAGAAACAGTTTATGCAAATTAATGCCCCCACGTGACTCTGACAAAGGCTGCTCATCGTTCTGTGAAGCCTAGGTATCACAGTGCTACGTGTTTGTCTTCGATTTTCAAGCAAATCATCCACTAAGTTCACCGGAAACCAAAGAATTGTCAAAAACACTGCGGTCCAGGAAAATGCATAAACAACACCAAAACAGATAACTTAGGTACTTTTGAAGAAAGGGAACATCCACTAAACAAAAATTGTGTTTTACCAAAAAGGAAATTCAATTAAAGTACTACCAGACTGGAGCTGACACTGCTCTTTCTCTACGAGAAAGAACGTTTTGTCTCAGGTAACGATCAAACACCCAGTTAGAGTTCTTCAAGAATATTTTCGTCGAATTTCAAGAGGGTGTTTACGCTTGAAACAGGGATTTCGGAAGCGACTGCAGAGATATTTCGATAAATTATATCTGTTTATCTTACAAAACCTGTTTTAAAGATCATTCTATCTTAAAGACGTTAAACTTGTTGGATCATGATCGCTTTTAGGCGCTGTCTTTCTCTCTCGGCAGCGTTAAGTCCCTGGACAGTATCACCAGGGCCGTCGAGAGGCAGCCCAGGCCCCAGACCTCCAACCCCGCATACTCCCCTCTCGACGGTCCTTAGTATCACCCATTATACAGCCAAAAAATGAAATCGCCCGGAAAGAAAGCCAGGGAAGTCTAAGATTCAGCTATTCAACTAAAGGAATATAATCACCACAGTAGCCAATAAACCCAAAACTTCCATAATGAAAGTAATTGGTCATCAGATGATGAGGCAGATTATTCTCAGTTTCATTAAATTGGCAGACTGAGCGCTTACGTGTAAAGTTCTATCAGAAAAATTTTCCGAAAATTTAAATTGGCTCCCTAATAGCCGTTAGCCCTAGAATTTTCATCGCACATGTTAATGGCACTGTCACTAGCTTATTGGTTATTGTTTACTTTCCAATGAAGACACTGTTGGTCACGTCTACCAGTTTGACTTAGGCCTAAGATGTTTGGAAGCATAGAAGAAATTCGTTCCGACATTTTATCACTAGGTCTCTTTTGGGTTGTTTGTGTAATGCAACGTAAAGGAATAAGGGCACTTCAGTGACCTATATTGTTTATTTGTACCCTAAATAGTCATATTTGTTGGTAATTTACAACAAAATCAGGGTACTCTTCTGTGTTAAATAGTAAGGGGAGGTCGAATAAGCGGGAGAGTGCGAACTATTTCAAAATTTCATATAATGGGGGAGTCAAAATAAAGTGTTATCGGGGCTAATTTTGTAATTTTCAATATGATTTGGTGCTTTTCATGAAAATATCATAAAATTGGAGGTCATCATTACATGAAATTTAGGATGAAAATTTTGAACAAGAACAATTGGATCCCCTTTAGACTTAGAAACGGAAGAGTACCCACGGTCCTAAATAATTCTCGTAAACAAGGTGAAGTATAGTACTACTGCCAAGTGGACAAGATGGTATCATATTTAGAATCGTATGATTACCAAGGAACGTATTGACCTGGGGTATTTGACGATGAAACATTTTAAGGAAGGCCATCAGCAGATTAAGGAAAACTGATTTTTATTATTCACCAAATATTCAACGTTAACCCCCCCCCCCCCGCCCCCCCAAAAAATGCAATTCATTAACCTTCTCAAAGGAAGTATCATGCACCTCTTATCTCTGACAAGCATAAAAATTAGAATTATCGGAATCAGGTGGAGATCTTTAATATATCCGTGAGCCTTTATGACCTAAAAATGCGAATTGCCCTTGGAAACTCAGGAATTCATGCTAAGAACATTGCGCCCACATTCGCAATGAAGATCTCTCTGTCAAGCCGGTAATAAGTCAATACTGTGACCTGGACTGTAGTTTTCATTTGATGGCTTCTGTACCTTTTTCACGCAATTGGTATATTCTTCAGTGATGACCCACGCATTTAACGAACAATACAATCAGACTCATTACCCAATATTCCCTTTTCAAGATAGTTCTATCTTGCAAAACTCTTGATCATACTGTAATTATAGATTTTCAGACTTACAGATATAGGGTGGAATGAATCAAAGTGAAGACACATGTATCAGCAGTGCCAAGGAAACCTGTTTGACGCATACCAAATAAATTTTTTGAGCGTTGAGCATTGATGCTTATAGTGATAATGATAACGATCATAATGATGATGATGATGATGATGATAATGATAACATCAGTATAGTTATTATAATGGTGTAACAATAGTACTTGTTGAAAATATAACAATGCTCGTTAAATCTATGGGAAGCAATACTTAACCATATTTGTAAACCTTTCAGAATCAAACTATATCCAGGCTCGTTTAAAGATGTTATACAAATTTCCTTTTTGCCATTTGCCTTCTAAGTAATACTTTTTCTTTTTGTTAGCTAGTATCTACTAATATCATTGAGGAAACGTCAAGCGATTTTGTTGATGCCTTCAAAAGAGCAGTTTTGCATCATTCAGCCTGCCTTACATTTGACTTACTCTTTTACCATTTTGTCCCGCACAACCGGCGGTGTCACCTTCTTCAATGACCTCGAGAAGTAACAATTATGAAAAATAAATTAATCCCTAAAGGCAACCCTCGATAATACCAAATTTAGGGCAGTTGCAACCCCCTTAGCTCCACAATACCATCGCCATCGACTGTATTACTGGCACATTTTCTTAACATGAAGCTTGCTGCAAATATCAGACAATAACTGTACATGAAACCAACAGTCTTTTGTTTTTCCAGGCTAACAAATGGTAATCGAGAATTTTTCCCTGTATCAAGGAAATAATAAAAAAATCCCCCTTTCTATGGTTGGCTAGCATATTATACTCATTCAGTGCATTAATTTTTCATAGCAAACAGCTGCCTATTTTTCGTTCTTTGATCGGATTGAAAACAGCGCATAGTGTCTTATAAAATTGGTTTTCTGTATTATTGACCTAGCTTGCTCGTCTTTATATTTTTCAGGATGAAGTCAACTTTAAGCTGAAAAGCGTTATCTTAGTTTGCTATGCCAAAACTCCAACCTGAGCTGTAAAGAACAAGATGTCTTCTACAGTTTATAGTTTCATATTTCTTACGATTTCAAGCATCGTGTGCAATGACTTTGATCCAGAATGGGCCAGTAGTTCTGGTGACCTGGAGTGTCTCAGTGTTGTATGCAAAGATAAGCATAAAAAGGATTCTCATGGTTCTACGCACCACCATCATGGAATCTTTGGTGACATGACACACATGTGAGTATTTTTCCCGAGTTATGTCAATTAATTGTTCCTAGCTTAGTAAAAGTATGGCAGATGCTACAATAATCATGTTTAAGCAAGTAACACTTTAACCCTGATGAAAAATGTAATTTAACCAACGAGCGTGAGACGATTCAAGAAAACATTCAATTTTACGTGATATTTTTATAATTTTGTGTTTCCTTTTGCTTTCTAATACTATCTTACAGTCCTAGTAACTTTGTGTGTTAGTTGCTTGACAAGAATATTCGGAGGACGGGAATGGAAATAGGTGGGAAAACTGCCGAAGGATTGCTAAACTGCATATGATACTCGACTACATAAAATTTCTTTCTTGTTTGAGCTGAGTTTCTAGGAAATCTTGTTGGTATGAATGGAATGAATGGTATGAATTTTTTTCTTCTCTTCCAAGTTAATATAGAATGGCAAAATTTGCTTGATCGATAGGAAGTTGACTTTTTTACTACCCGAACAACTACCAGATACAGAATTGTTCAAGGATTCCCTTCTAAAAGTACAAGTTAGATATTTTTTTAAAGACACGAGGGTTTTCTACACTTAAAAGTTCAGCAAATGAAGAGATAACATGGGAAAGTCGGCGTTTCGAGAGCAACCTTCAGGTCCCTTTCAAATAAAGTACCTTTCTTGTGCTATGATAAAATTTTAGGTCGCCCTGAAGGTGTTTTAATTATTTGTTGCAAATAAAGTAAGGGCAATAAATTTATAATTATCATTAAACCTTAATAGTGAATTAAAAGAAGGTACACTACAATTATGGCGTACGCTATAGTACCTTTCGGTGCCTGTGCATCCAGTGGCACTTAAGGAGAAAGATTCCCGATCAAGTCAGATCTGCAGCTAATAACCTTTCCTGATTCCCTTCAAAGAAAGTGTAGACACGTAGAAGCCAGGGACGTAGGAACGGGGCGGCACTTGGGCCCCCCAAGATTTTGTAAGAAGAAAAAAGTGCCCCTTTATCCACTCTTAAATCCAACACTTAGTAAAGTGTTCTGTAAGTGAAAAAGTGCCCTTTGACCCCCTAAGTTTGAAATGCTTCCTACGTCCCTCGTAGAAACTACACGTTAATTGTCCTGTACTGTTAAAGGCAATAATAGTCATATATTGCTGAAGGATATTACGATGTTGACGTGACATGATCCTATGAATCTTGTAGTCCTTGGATTGTGAGTTACATGCTCTACGTCCGGCCACCTCTTTATCAAATAATTAGGCAAATATTTTACAATACATGGTGGAAGAAAATCAGGAGCTACAAAATACTTGGAAACATTGGTAGCTTTAAGCGCTACTGCTTGTTATTTCCAGTTTTGTCATATTTTTGTATATTAAAGCAATTTGGATTTGGATTTATGTGGTAACCATCAATGTTAAAATGGTATAACAGCCTTCTGGAATACGGACCCTCTAGAAAAGCTACACTTTCATATAGCTTTTATCTAAGGTCTTTAGGCTAACCAACTAAGGTTAACTATAGATCGCAGGTGATTAGTACGGCATCAAGGTAAAATATACAATGTAATGTAGATATCGAGTTCCCGAGCTTTTAACACTTGTATACACGAAAAATTCATATGAAGACAGTGCCATAATATTGCAACCTGCGAATGGGCTGCAGAGATCAGCTTTCATCCAAATTTAAGCTTCTGCACTTTATTATCAAATTTTTAGTCGATTTGAAGTACAAAACGATGTTGAACTACTGAAAGAAACTTTCATGGTTGGAAAGTAATGGACCCAAAACGTAAGGTACTAAAAAATACGTCTCAAATAATCGTAACTGCTGCCGCTATTACAAAAATGACCCTTCTAGTGTTTTAACAAATAGATGTTCTAAACTGCATTTTAATCTATGTTTATTATCTATTTGTATTACGTAATCAAAACAAAATTACTCTACGCAAAAGGAATTTGTTTTTAAGATAGAGATTTTCGGATAAGCCTCTTTAATCGTAGGTATTTGCTTCTATTTATATTCTTTCAGATTGTTAATCCTACCTGCTTACGTGGACTTCGCAAACCTCAGATATTTTATCCTGCTTTTTTTCCATGTTTACCTTCTAATCGTAACATAGGAGAGACCTTGTTGGGGTACAGAATGGCATCGGCCTCTACAGCTATTTTGTAAATGTTTTCATATTTTGTGATGTTCTATTTTTCAGTCGAATTATGTGTAAATGACCTTTATGGCGTTCGCCTCCCCCTTCCCCCTCCCCCGCGATTATTATGTGTCTGATGAATCTGCCACCACTTATCATTACTCCCGATGTATTTTGTCATTGAAATCATGAGAATCCTTTTTGTACTATAGGAAAGTAATAATAAAAATGCGTAGCCAAATAACCTAAGGGATAACTTGCTTAAACGTATGATCCACTTTGTTAGTTTATGACCAATTTCCTTTTAGATGGGATGGCAATTATACCTAAGACATGAAGATACAAAGCCTTATGTCGCTTCGCATTTGATTTGCTACCTTTGTTATTAATCTATGCTCGTAGCATTTCTGCCATGCTTTTCTTAAAGCTCGATCCCTTCTTCTTCTTCTTTCTTTTCTTCTTCTTCCTTTTCTTATTCTTCCTTTTCTTCTTCTTTCTTTCCTTCTTCTTCTTCTTTCTTTCCTTCTTCTTCTTCTTTCTTTCCTTCTTCTTCCTTTTCTTCTTCTTCCTTTTCTTCTTCTTCCTTTTCTTCTTCTTCCTTTTCTTCTTCTTCCTTTTCTTCTTCTTCCTTTTCT